>JARBDR010000084.1:30000-57089 GCA_029721355.1 Tegillarca granosa
AAAATGTTCGGGGAATTTCAAACCTCTAATCAAAGACTTCCAATAGGAAAAGGCAGACGGGATAATATAAGAAAAGAGGATATGATTTGTAATTTTTGTTATTTAAAATAAGCTTTGGGATGAATTTCATTTTCATTTTTAAAGTAAATTTTTTCACAAAGAGAGAAAGTAATTTCTGGATCAGTTTAACATCAGTAAACCAATACACTAAAATGTCTATTTAACTGTCACAATTCTGATGTTCTACGTAAATTATGTTTGTTTATTGAGATAATACTTATACCTGAAATATTTCATATATTAAGTTAAATACATGTTAAGTAGCGTTTAATGAGCGCAGCACTACAGTATTAGAAATTGTCAAACAATTGTATATTGTGTTAATATTGTATATAGTGTAATGTAACATGTTCTTTTGTTTATGTCGTATAATGTATTATGTTCAAGTTATGTACCACCTCCGGTGGTGTTGAGCAAATACATTGAACTTGAACTTGAATTTAAATTTACATTTGATGCCATTTTCTGTTAGAAGCTGTGCAAAAAATGGTCATTTAAGAAGTGTACAGTGGTGCTTGAGTGAATGCATCGTCGGATGTTTTCGATAGATGATTTTGAGATCCAAAGAACAAATGAGGCCAATTTAACCATGATTATTTTTTATATCTAAACTCAAAACCGCACAAACCAAATCATTTTGAATTTATATTAGTTTATTTAAATTGTCTGCAATAAAAACGTATCTGTTTCTTTGATTTATTTTTATGTTATAATTGTTGTTATATATGTCACATACAAGCGGATGGTTATCGTATTAAATATTTTTGATGTCTGTAAGAAAAGAATACATGTACTTCATTTTTAAAACCATACCAATACTCTCTTAAGTGTTAACAATTATATCATATCATATCGTATCATATCTGAACAATTAAGTCATACTTATATTCAGAGATTTAATTGATTAATGATGATAACGAAACTTTTTACTACTGAAAATACAATTTATATTAACTAACTGCAAATGTGTATCAGTCGATGGTAGTACGTTCAATTACAGTCTGTAGTATGCCTGGATTATAACATACCAAGTCGAATCGCACCCACACCGAAGCATACAGAATTGGTAGTATTTAGATCCGTATTTAACTTTACACTCACAAGACATAAGCTAAATAATAGATATTGGTACACAGGGATTTGTGTCAATATATATATGCGGCAAACAATCGGACTATGTCATCTATAATTAGTGCCTTTCTTACGTTGCCATTGGACCATTTGGGTGAAATGGTATGTTTTGTGTATCAGCATGAATGGATCTTCACAAAGCTGACGAATGTGTGCGGCTTAATAAATCTATTTATCTATAAACTGTTAAGTTTAATGTTACTGTTTTAGTTCGTTGCTTTATTGCATATGATTCCGTTTTAACTGTTGCAACGAAATTCAATATGGATAAAACTTTAAACTATTACCATTGTATATTATCCAGGCCTGGGTTCGAATAACACCCGGCACATCCTTGTTTGTGAAAAATTCTCAGTTTCCTTGCCGAAGGTCGGTGATTTTCTCCGGCAGGGCAGTAACACACTCTAATGCATAATGTGAAGTTTAAGTTTCTTCTGACTTTTTATGACATAAAAGGTATTTGCACTTATTTTAAAGAATAATAGACAGATCAAATGCAATGCGTTAAAACTATGTTTTATTTATTTATCTATTCACTAGATTGTGTTGTGCATGATGAGCACTCTTAAAATCTCTCTACTATAAAGACATTAAAACACCGCATGTTGTGCACCGGTTTATGTAGTGTTCTCTGCATCATTGTGACATTAAAAAGAGGTTAACATCGAAAGTCACTGATCAAAGAGCAAGTACAGAGAAAGAATGGTATAGGGTAGACCGTAACACAAAACTACTCAAATAATAAAGGTCATGAAAAGGGACCGCAAAATAATAATTTTTCGAATTGTCGAAACCGTTTTTTTTTTTTTTTGTTTTTTGTTTTTGTTTTTTTGTTTTTTTTTTTTTTTTTTTTGTATAAAAATCGAAAAAAAAGTAGATGTACTTATAAACTTTGTATTACAAGCTTGATAGTTTAATATAATCAAGTCTAAATAATGAGTCATCACTTAAACTCAAGTTCTGTTGTTCCTTGAAAAAGGTAAAATTCAAAACACATTTTCATTCGTATTGTTAATAAAAATGGTACATCACTGGAAACTCTTCAACCACATTAAAAATCCCAATCTACTCCTGTTCTTGTATATTTCCAAGATTTCGACCCGACAGCTGTTTCATTTTCAAACCTTTCCAAAATAAGTCTGTTTTTCCATTGAAGTACAACTTTTTACGTATTTTTGCTCTAAAACGTATCGATCCTACAATGGCGGGAGGGTTAATCTGCTCGATATCCCTGACCTTTGACCCTTCCCCAACAATTCGACCTATAAAAATGAACATACACGATTTTCTATTTTAAATCATTAAATGCAACTTACCTTTTTGAAAGTTCTCAACTAAGAGCAAAATTATTTCATTGACAATGATTGTTTCATAATTCAACATTAGAAATATTATTTTATATTAAATATCTAACAAAATGTAGTAAATAGACATGTTAGCAATAATGCAATTTGACGAATAAATTAAACATTCCTTAGTGATATACTTCATACAACTACATGTTTTAAGTACATTAAATATTAAAAACGAAAATAACAATTAGTACAACTGCAAATTTTTATTTTACAATTATAACACTGTTCATGCATTCACAATTAAAACGTGCGATTTTCTAGGACAAGTAGTATCGCATGCTTTAGTGTCAAAGCTTTTACAGAGCTTAATCATTCAAGAGTACTAATTATCGTTTGTGGTCATTATATATATATATATATATATATATATATATATAAGGTTGAAGTCAATATTGATTCATTATATCAGCTTGAATCAACTTGCACATAAGTGCTAGAACAGATCTGTGGTAGCCGGTTTGTAAACTAGAATTGATGAATCAGCAAAACGTTTACAGAATAAGAATTGATGAACCATGAAATGTTTATGTGAGAACTTTAGTGCTTCCTAGCATTTCATAAAGAAAACACAATCATGATTACATAAAAATCAGTTTAAACATTAAAACAAGATTAACCAAATCAAGCGAATATGATTTTTAAAAAGTCATGTTTTTTGATATTTAAATTGTGAATATCAGTCATCACATGCTGATAGTCGATCTACGTATTAATGTAAGTAAATCTTACAAGTAAGGAACTAATTATTATTTAAAATATAATAATCATCGTAAAAACAAATTCTTATTTTCTGTTTTTCTACAAGATTATAATGTACAATTCAAGGAAGTTTTTACGGATAAAAGCCAAAAGCAAAATGGAAAACTAAATGAAAGAAGTGTTTTGTAGTACTTCTGAAGCCAAGCTATTTTACTCCTTCAATGCATAAATGAAAAAAATAAATAAATAAAAACGTATAGTGAAAACTAATTCTCTGATTAACTTAATTTCATCAATACTACTACATACCATAAATTTATAAAAATACAAGACTGACATCACTGTCCATATCATGAGCTGCTGAAACAAACGTGTTAATAAGTGTTAATGTTAGTAATAATTTTGTATATATAATAACTTATACGTACCAGAAATATGGAGAGAGAACAGTGAATTTTTGGAAATTTTAAAAACTTTAAGTGTAAGTATAATTATGGGACAAATCTTTTAACTGATAACATCAGTAGTTTTACATGGAATTGTAAATTCAGTTACAGCAACAAACAATAAAATAGTGGCGTAAAAGTTTTATTTCTGGAGACGTTAAAGAACCATATCGCATTAGATTGACATAATGTCTTTATTTACAATTTACTTCTCATTTTATTAAATATCATTTCATGTTCCTTACATGGTAACGATTTTTTTTTGTAAATTCTGGTATAGTAAGTAATGCTTAAAACACATACAATAATACTTATTGTGTCGAGATGGTTTATTCATTGTTCTCTCCAAAGTGTTAGTTTGTTAGTAAAAAGTAAGTCATATCATTATGATACATACTCACAACTTAAACTTCATGCATAGCAAACAATTCATTAGTACATCTAGCAAATATAATGTAAAATCATATAGTTTTTGACAAATTAAAGGATGCAGTAATATAGATGGTTAATCTTTTAATTTTCTTGTTGCCCATTTGAAGAAGGGTATATCTATTCTGTAAATAATGAGTTGTAAATGTATATGGGGGTAACATTGCATAACAATAAACTGTCTCATGAACAAAAAATGTTAAAATTTAAGACTATATTTATTTTTTAACAAAGGCTTAGGTGTAACTTTTGAAATTAGTTGGCAAATAAAATTTATCAAAAGTAAAAATGTTTTCCTTTTATAATAAAATAAAAATCGGGGTGGGGGGGATATACTCTACTTGACCGAGGTTTTGTATTCATGGCAATATTGCGAACGCATTTGAATTGCACCATTGCATGGGTGCTTCTGCCAAAGTTTTACTGTTATATATCTTTTGAGTAAAACGGTCGAAGACAAACATACACGCATATACACAGCTTTGTTGCATTTAAAGCTCGCAATGACTTAAGTCATTAATAGTCGATTCAATTCATACAAAATATCAAACCTGACAGAACGGCAACAGTCTCTTTACTCTTTCCTATTGGTATCGATATTTTGGTCTCATGTAACTCTTCATGTCTGTCATGAAATAAGATAAATACAAACCATTAAATGGTTTTTGTGTTATTTTTTATTTATTTTTTCATTTATTTATTTATTTTTATTATTATTGTTATTATTTGTTTCTTCTAAAAAGAGTTTTTCCCAAATTTATCAACACATTTTAAAAACTTAATGCTTATCAAAACGGATCAATATTAAATCTATATTAATATATGTTTGTGTAACGGGGGAATGGATGGGCTAAGAGTGCTTACGAATCACAAAGCCTCTCATCGCCTGTCGCCTATTTATCAGTTCGATTGCCAAAAGTCGGTGGTTTTCTCCGGGTACTCTGATTTCCTCCAACATCCAAGAAGTATATAAATGAAAGAACCTTAAATGAAAAACGCCATACTAAACTTCACTCCAACTTTATGTTACAGATATATTACACAAATACCTGTTAAATTTTCATGTGCCATATGTGCACATTTCGAAAAATTATTCCTCATCAATGACACCAGGTGCCGAAAGGTTTGATAGATAAAAAGTTGCTTCATTATATTGAAACATTTTTCGTTTTAGCTACAAAACTTTGTGACACAAAGTCTATTTTACGTTTATGATAATACTATAAACCTTATGGCATTGCTTAACAACATGAATATATGAACGTTTCGCTTTTCTATCATTATCAGTTGTCCGAAATATTCAGAAATATTCAGAAATAAAAATTTGAATTTGGGAACCTAACCCTACTGAATAGACGAAACTTGAATATTCTGGGCAACCAAAGCACAAGTCAGAGTTATAAAATAAAAGACTAAAAGATTAATTTAAAATTTTAAAATTTCAGAAACGAAAAAATACTACATTATTCAACTTCTGGTGGATCATAAAGACAGTCTATGTGTAAATGTCATCAGCATTTAATGCTAGGTGTAATTGTACATAGAACCCAATTAAAACTAGGGTGCCAGGAGAATACCAAATTGTTTAATTTTAATTGTTCTCCAATAAAAAGTGAAAAAAGTAAAAAAAAAAAATGCATAAAATTTGTGATTAAATTTATCATCTCAGTTGCAGAGTTGTAGAAAGTCCGCGTCGAAAACGGGAGGTCGGGGGATCTGATCATGATCGGGTCATAAATAAAACTTTTAAATTGATACTGCGATTGGCAGTAAGGGAACAAAGTATCGAGTGGTTCATTCGGTACCAAGAGTGGGAGTGAGTAGTATCTTTGTCAGCGGCATACAGATGTTAAGAACTAGCGACATAGGAAGAACTTGCTTAAGTGGGCGCTTGTACAAGGTAGAACATAAAACCAAATCGTACAGCTAACGAATACACGAATTAATCTTAGTTTAATCCTTAGGAATTAATAATCTTGTTCTCATTGTTCTCTTCGCGAATAGCTGAACAATTGCTGATACGACGTTAAACAACATTTTAACAAACCACCAGCAGCTAACTGACTGCAAAGGCATTGAAACTTATCATAAATTTAAATATATAACTGTAGTGATAGTATATTTTATTTTAAATTGTTTCCATTTTAAGTTTCGAAATTTAATGCCAGTCATATCATACCCATTTTGTGCGATGTGGTTCTGTGCTGGTGTTGTGCTTTCAGTCGGCCCAAGGTAAACACCGCCAAAAGGATCATCGTCATCATCTTGAACAGACTTTGTAGAATTTAATCTAGTTAACTGAAAATGCGTCCTGGAACTATACAAGATTTTAGAAACAGATTTAGAAACAAGTGAAAATACTATTTCAAAAAATACTATTATTTTCACAAAATGTTTTTTTTACATTCTTCAAAATAAAATAAGAGGTAACTGAAATTGGTTCAAATCATGCACAGAGTTAATAAAATCATAAATGCCCAATATAAAGAATTTTTGAAAGTCGTTTAATGAATAGGAACAAAAAATAATGTCTGTTATCATTACTAAAATGCATCTGCATACGGCTTTCTAAAATATATGTACAGTCATTCTAAATGACGCTAGATTGCATATAGATTCACATTAGCTTCACAAAAAAGTAGAATTAAAAATCGGTTAATTAAATTGTAGACAAGAGGGAGAAAGCTATCGCAAAACTGGTTTCAAAATTCAAACATAATACCAATTATCTAATATATCTCCTCCTTCTATATTTGAAGTATCTGTACTAGTTGTAGATTTTGTTGAACGAAGAAGTCGCCTCTGTCTTATAGGTGGCGTCTCAAAATTCCATGTACTTGTGTATGCACTGGCATCAGAAAACGTTGATATATTATCATTATCCGTCATGGAGGAAGCTAAAATATCGATATTTAAAGGGGTTCTAGTTTATAGTCTAGTTATTTATAGTACAAGATTGAGGGGGCATTTTATTTTTTAAAAATCTTAATTTATAATATAATTATACAGACTTTGAAAAACCAATTTTCAATCATTGCCTTATTATTATTATTATTATTATTATTATTATTATATGTTGTAGCAGTAACAAGACTTTAATGTCGGTAAAGTATATTCTAAAGTAAAAAAGATATGTTTTCGCAATACTACACTATCTGCATCAAATCTAGTATAAAGCAGATCAAGTGCACCAGGTGCAAATTGAGAAAGCTAATTGAAAAAAAATATATAACCAAAGTCTTGGGAATATGGTGTAATACAAAAGTCATAAATCTCTTTAAAATGTTTTTATTCTAAAATAAAACATCCCTTTCGTCAAATCATATGGATTACTTTCATGTAATACTAGTTTAAACACTCAAACATCGTATTGTATTTTGTAACACTGAAAAAATTATAATCTAAGTATTTGCTCTTAAAGTTATCGATTTTTAAAACTAAAAGGAAAGATATTTGAACTAAAACATGTACATGTAAATACCTACCACAATCAAGCATACCACACAATACAAAACATGATATTCAGCTTAACAAGACAATGAAATAAAACTTATATTGGCATCACTGATTATAATTTCCCGATTCTGAACGGAGACAGGTGTAAATGTTCAGATGTGTGATTATACCAATATATAACTTATCCAGATACTCTGTTAAAATATTTGAAACTAACAAGCTGGTTTTCTTTACTTTGTCTGTGATTTGTTTTTTCTTCAATAAGTGTATTTTTTTGCAATTATTCCACAATATATGTCCATAGTATTCCGATTTCTTGATTGAATCCGTTGTCAAATTTGACAAAATACCTCAGAGCTTTGGATTGACTAAGCTTATTATTAACCAAATTCCGTTTTAAATCCACGTTAGAAAGATATAAAAAATATCAGTCTATAAACGTATAATTTGTTTTGAATAGAACTAAGTGTATTGTAATACGGTTTATTGAATTCGAGACATCAAAATCTGTACGATATCAGGGGAAATCTATCTACTGAAAGTAAAGCTGATCTTATACCTGTAGATAATTTACTAGGTGACATGTCTGTCACTCTTAGTTGCATAACTTTTCTATGTAAAACTGGTTTAAAATCTATATCATAACCACTTGAATCTTCTCCAAGCTGATCCAGTAGGTTCTTTATTTCATGACTTTTCTACAGGATAAAACAACACATATTTCTATTATTATAAAATTGTTTTCAGCGTTGAAAATAATGCACCGACTAATTATCTGCTGATTAAATAAGAAAAAAGAGTAAGAGGGTTTTTTTTATAAAAGGACTAAGTAAATAAGTCGTAAGACACATGAAACACTGAATTTGTGAAATCTCAACATTGCACCGCAACCGGAAATAGTTACTAATTGGTGTGGTATTGTCAGTAAGAAAAATATCGGCAAGGTTCAACATTTGTAAATAAATAGCAATTGATATTTGAATACATGGCCTTGCTAATATTCAATTAAAGCAAATACATGAAACATTAACAAACTTAATAATGTTTCGCCCATGAGCTAATGACATTTAACAAACTTTATAACTCCCGCCTAGGGCCTTATCGCATTTAACAAACTTAATAACCTCCCGCCTGTGACCTTATGATATTTAACACACTTAATAACCTCCAGCCTAGGATCTAATGACATTAGCTATGCTTAAGAACTAGGCTTTAATCATAGCAATCTTTTACAGCTTCTTCATTTTACCATCCTAAATCTAGGTTACACTTTGTACACACCTGACTTATAATCTCTCTATATTTTCTATTTTCATCTGCGACATCCCTTATTTTCTGTTTTATAGTTTTACCACCGGGTTTTTTATTCTTGCCTTTTCGTCGAAGAGTTGCTCTCATTCTCTTATTGTCACCTCTTGGATCCCTTACCAGTTCATGTAACTGAAAACAATTCAAGCACAGAAAGCATGATTCAGACGGAGATGTATCTCAACATCAGTCCTAATAATTTGTAACAGATTTGAGTCGCACTGATTTCTTTGGGGGACACATAAATTGCACTGCATGTTATTGAAAGCCAATTTCATCATAAGACTCGAAATCATGTGATATAAAGTTATATACATTTGACATTTCTCAAAAAACCTGCGAGAACAAAACCGTTAGATCAATAAAGCAGTTAAATCTTGTTTATTTGACCAAACGAAATGTAAAAAAAGATGCAGTTACAAATCAGAAGCAGTCAGGTGATATAAGTTCGAATTTAAAAGTTCTAGACGTATAAAAAAAGTCCTACCTTTGGTACAAACACGAGGCATAATGTTATAGTGGTACAAAATATAATGAAGAGGCTTATGATTATAAATGCTGGATTAGGTTGGTCTTTGATGATAAACGATACAGCTGCTCCACATATACACATAATAACTACATTATAGACACTCATACCGATATATTTAGAATCATTTAATGCAGGTATAGTAACTTGTCTTGTTTCCCATGCTAGGAAACAACCAAACACCTGTAATACAAAATTCAGTCGTTAAAGAAATTTAAAATGAGAACTAGTAAATTTTAGTAAAATTAATCACCACTCAGTCAAAATTCTCCTTCTTTTATCGATCTGTTTTGAGATAATAGAACAAACATATTACTCACAGAAGCATAGACTTACGGCAGGTAAACTAACATTTTTTCAAACTTGATCTGCAAAGGATTCAACCTTTTGGCATGAAGTGGTTGTTTTATCTGTAAATGAGTTTTCGACAACCCCGACACTGAGACCCGGATATGAAAATAGATAAGTCAATGGTGCATGAAATACCTTTCTTTTTTGTCTCTTATGTTGCTTTTGTATTGTCAACTAAGGTTTTTCAGCTACAAATTCATCTTCTATTTAAATATACTTATTTATGTAAAAGATATAGTTTTACTCAGCATAACTGATCTTGTCATATCTGATGTAATCAAACGTAAAAATTGCAGAATGAGAAATAAAATACGCAGCTTACTAAAATGTACTTTACACTTAAAGCCACTAAACACGTGTCTTAGAAAAAATACAGTGTAAAGTATATAAATATAAAGATGACATTGTATACTTTTAATTTTAGGACAGTACAGTATTGTTTTGGTTAATGTTGCACATTAAAAGTACACTCTATCAGAACTATTTATCCATTTTGCTAAGAATGCCAATATCAACAAAACGTATTTTATACTAAAATATTCAAAATTTGTTTTTAGGAACACAACAGTAGTGTTTGTTTTGTAAAGAAACCTTTTATCAACAACCTCTGTCAAATAACCAAATAACCGCCTTGTTCACTACTCAATGCATCTTCTGTCTCTATACTGAAATGTGAAATGATGCTATTGTCAACGGCACTTTGTTCACATAAAAATATAAAACAACCAGTCATATGATGACCAAAGCAGTTTCATCATTATGCCGTTGAAATTTGCTTTATAATCAATGCTTAAAAACTGTAAAGCGATAGGTTTGTTCAAAGTATTTGTTAATATGAAGACTCATTGATGTTTCATAGTTTCGTTTGTCAATAAAGAAACTAGTAATAAACATTTTTAAAAACAAAATTATATATAAAAAAAATAGGGCTTTGAGCAGAACATGTCAAAAGATTCACAATTTTTAATCGGAGTTTGCAAAGTATTTTTTTTAAAGTATAGAAAATGTTTTTATATAACAATGTATGACCAAAATATTAGCACTGAGACTGTTCTAGTATTTTGGATCATAAACATAATGCTTGGATTTGAATACAAGTATACAACTCACAAGCAATAATCCTTTGTATGCATACAATATTCCAAGCCATATTTCATTCGATGAACTGGTGCAGTATTCTATGATAGGTATTACAGTATAATCTCCAACAACCTGTAAAAGCAAGATATCCTTTAGCAATAAATGTGTAGATTTTGGTATTTATCGCTTACGTTTGAAAAAACAAGTAACAATCAATCTATTAAAACAGGTACACTGTTTTTTTAAAATCCGGTGTCACCGGTAAATGCGAGCTAGCCGAGTTGAGCAAATAATATTAACAGACAGAGTAAGAAATCATAGAGTTGTATGATATGTATGTTCGTATTGCAATGATTACAATATACATCTTTGCATTGTGTTTTGTATTGACGGAAGAAAAGTGTTACTCGACGAAGTTTGTAATAGATACGATTTTGCTGTGTTTGTGTATAATGACAATCATCGTATTTCTTTCTCAAGAAATATATTTGTCTTGATTATTTAACGTTTTACCTTCACCTTAAAGAAATTCATCACTTACAAGAGGACTTAAACTTTTTGTTGCCCGTTGTAATGGATCCATAACCTGCCAAGTTCCCAGAATTCCTGCATCTATAACCACTAGAACACACACCATTATAAATAATTTGTAATCTTTTATTATCTACAAATAAAAAGCAAAACAATATTATGTATAGATATTATGTATTTATACAAGAGATAGATACTAGTATTGTAAGCGAAACAGACGATGGGCAATGTCATTGGAAAAAAGTCATAATATTTAAGAGACAAAATAACAATGCTAAAATGTAAAAACTTTCATGTTGAGAGATCTATAATATATAGCATTCATAATAAGAATATTTGTTGAGTAGAAAAATTTATTTTGCCAGGTTTGATACTGACAGTGACACTAGATGGATGTCGCCAATTATAAGGAAGTTATGATTCAGCACCGTTTAACATGAAGAAATGGTTATCAAGTGCCTACTGAACACTGCCTCTATGTTTTATAGTTATTTATTTTTAATATTTCGTTTAACACGGAAATGTCAAACTGATTTATAACCAGCTTAGCTTCTAGTATCTTTATATCAAGCTGTCAACAAGGAAATGTACTAGATTTAAATTGATATTATATGGAATCAAATTAATTTTTTTGTAAACTATCAATCTCGACGATTCTGTAGTGTTTAAATGTATACAATACCAAATTAATGTTAGGTAAATTAGGTAATGTTATTTGCCTGATTACAGAACGACATACTGTTTATGAAATTCGTTTATATACAGAAGTTTGCATGGCTTCCTGGCGTAAAAAGTATTTAAGGAAAAGATTTTAAACATTTGTCATCAACGAAATTAAAATATGACAAAAAGAAAAACACTGTATGTATTTTAATTGTTTGTCTGGAATTGGAATATTTTTTATTCAAATTTTTGTTTTTAAAATAGACAATATATTTTCGATTATTATTTTACAATAAAAAGGTAACATAGTTTGTTTGTCAACAAAAGGTATCTCTGGCAAACTGCATCTTTTAAAAACTTACTATTGGGAACCCAAATCAAGACTAAATTCAATGTGGTTTCAAAAATAATTATATGGTATACTACACCTATGAAAAAAATGTGAATGAATATTTAAAAATATTAAAAAATATATATTTAAGTAAAAATTGACTTTTTGAAAATACCGTCAATAAAAATGTTAAAATTAAGTTTACGGGTAATGAAACTCTAATTTGATATTTATTTGCAACAAAGCCAACAAATCATATGCAAAATGATTGTTATCTTCATGACATCAAATGAGTGAAGTTTGAAAAAGAGAAAACTTAAATTGAAAAAAAAATAAAATTTAAAATAAAATTATACTTAAACATATTTTATTATACAAAAAAAAAACATTGTCTTACAAATCTAATTGATTAAAATGAATACATGAGTTTTAAAGATAAGTATATCTGTAGGTGAGATCAGTTTAATATTTAGTTCTTTAAGTGCTTTTAAATGCATAAAAAGCATTTAACTGACTAAAACAGAATTGGAATTAATGTTTGTTTGCATAACATATAAAGCTATTAAATGTCAACCTGGGATTCGGATAACGTTCATCGGTAAAAATTGACCAAAGGATCAGTATGTCTGTGTTATCATCTGTTTTACATTACAATAGACTACGAGGAATTATCCCGTTTTCTTTTTATAGACACGCATTATAGTATTACGTAGCATTACAGATGCCCATTGAATAACTTCCGTAATATTCAAATACTTGAAAGAATCGGGGTTGTATATAACATCAGTATGTTAATGGTAAATCTGACATTATTTCTTGTTTTGATTGCTTAATACAGGAATATAACCAAAGACGTCGCCGTAGATGTTATTGATTTTATTTTTTCGGGTGAACTTTCTTCTATAATTAGATTTTAGACTGGTTTATTTACTTGAAAATTATTGAGATTGGTAATAAGAAAAATAACGCTTCATCAAGTACTCGTTGAAGTAAATGAAATTGTCAAACAAAGTCGTGTAGAGAGTATAGGAATTATATTTGCTTCCGTGATCTTATTTGTCTGCAATCAAACAGACATGTATTTTAATGAAATGCACATTGTTGGAGGTAACAGCTCAATGGATGTTACATTGCAATTGCAAAATGCACCGTGTTTAGGCAAAATATAAAAAAGATTAAACATATAAACACAAAACATAGTGTAAATGTTGTTTTAGGGTTATTGAATTTATAACTGTAATTGTCAGCAAAAGTCAATATCTCAAAACATAAAATAAATACCACTTGCCAATTGGATTATATTTGTCATTACTAAGAGATCTTGAAATCTATGTTTTATTTTTTATATCTTATTTTTTTTCAATTTTAATTTTATTTATTTTTTAAGTAGTGGATTCGGCTTTTCAATCGTTCTGTCGTGTCTGGAGTTTTGAAAATTTAACGAAAATGTAAACAAATCAATAAAGAAAATTTCTTTTATTTTCTTTCAGTCACGTGATCTCATCTGTATAACGTTAGGGTCATATTTTAAATCAAAGCTTCATAGACTCATTCTCTAAGAGATTTGAGAATGATTTCCAGACAGGGCATTTTATTGGTTTTATTTGTTGTGATTTCAATGTAAAGAGAAAAAAATGAATAATTCAATAAACTTCAAAAATACAAAATAAAAAGTGAAAAATTAAAAATATCAATACATGGAAAAATGAACAAAACAAAATAAATCTTATTGTAATTTTTTTTTTAAATAATGTTTTTATTTATTTAAAATGAATGAACGTAAATCTTCTTTTTACAAATAATAAAAATTATATAATTAATAATTGGTAAAATCATAAGTAAAGACTACAAAAAAATCTTCAAAATATCCTTTCCATTACGGATGTTTTAGGATTTATTTAAAGATTTCTTAAAGGTGTATTTAAGAAAATGCTTAAAGTCTTCTTACGTGTCGTGCATAAAAGAGTCTCTTAAGGAATTTTTAAGATGGATTTAAAAAAAATTAATGACGCTTTTTATCATGTAAGAAAATGTAAATTTCAGTTTATTACCTTTTTATTTAGTTTAATATTTGTAAATATTGCATGTACCCTCCACGTCTTACTGAACATGGCGCCAAATGACAAGGAAAATCCAACGGCTAAAACCCAGGATCTAACCTGAAATGCAAATCGTTATTGATATAATTGTGTTATAATGAATTAATAATGAAAAAAAAACACCTTTTTAAAAGTTTTAAAATATAATGGGAAATAGCAGAATCATCAATATAATTACCTTTGGAAAATTAATGCAGACACAAATTATCAAGGAACTAAAAACGTCGCTGTTAAATGTTGTAGTCATCATGTGTATTAGATAAGAGGAACTTCATTACATTAATAAAATAAGATGATAATGACCAACGCAACAGAGCACGGTCCAGTTCAACACTTTGAACGACAAACAAAGTAAACAAACCTTGCCAATAAGCGGTGGTCTGTATTGTTTGCAAATTTTGCTGAAATCTGACTCAAACATGTTTTCTTGGTATATTTAAAAGAAAGTTAAGCTAATTGAGAAAGGGTGGTTTCAAAAGACGTTTAGATATAAAATAAGACTAGAGGCGTTGTTTTTATCAATTAAATCAAATACATATTTTTAACTCTAAAACCAAAGCTTCAGTACAATAAAATAGGTATTATAAAACGTAATATTATTTAAATTGGCAAATATCAACAGGGGTAGCAGAAAAAAAAATACCGACGCTAACAAGTAGTTTACACTTTCTTAAAACGTGTATCAGCAAAAAAGCTATATATTGTACACAGTCATGTAGATCGCACTTTTATATAATAAATTCAATACAACATACCAGTCAATGTCCGAATCACAATCCAATTTCTGTAAAATTGGTTGAATAAGTAATTTATGTACTTCTATAGACCCTAACTAAGTTTTTTAAATCGCTTATCAAATAGAATTGAAATAGACACCATGACAATATACTGGTTCTGACTTACTGCACATATATACTGGACGTAATCAGCTGGTACAGCTCCACCATCTGTACCCAGAAGAAATATACTTATGTAGGACATCATGCAACCAATTACTATGACATTATTCATATTTGGACTTGACATCTTAATGTACCTGAAATAAGAATATTAAATCAGATGTTGATATCATAATGTATCTCTTTATGCATGTACAAGCAATATTTTTTAATTAAAAAATTAAGAAAAAATGACTTTTTTTAACTTTTTTAATAAAAGTTAAAATGTTTTTATCAACATAAAGTGCTTTACGAAGGGCCTTTTCTCTGCATTTAAAGAGGTGGTACATAAATTATTCAAATCGCGTAGAACGAACAATGTCACAGGCTGTTTGAAATATGGATACTAGCATGATAGTATCATGATTTGTTTGGATTAAAGTCAGCAGCTCGTCTTCATGAATTAACTTATTCAAAAAAAGCATTTTAAATAAATCTGTTTTGGATCTGTTTAAAACAAGTCAAATTATTCCACTGAAAACAGTTTGAAATCAATTAACTGTTGCTAAATTGCTAATAATAATAAAACACAAACATACTAGTCCTAGTCCAAATCAGAATCACAAAAACAAAGTAAAACTTTGAAAGCTGGCAAATTAAGTAATACACGTGAACTTCCATAAAGGAAGTGAGGCCGGGTGTTTCGGAGGGTAAGCACCTCCTGTCTACCTATTAAAGGATTCTAATTGATTATTTGCAACTGCTTCATGTTTAACAAGGAGACGGAGATTTTGCAATCAGCTACATCACTTATAATGAGTCACATATTTTTATTTGTTGCATTTCATAATTTTCGAGCTCTACCTGTGATTTCTGTAGATGATATTTATGACTAAAAATATGCTAGCCATCACAATGCCAAAACCAGATATGATGCATATGGAGGGAATATACTGCGACTGACACCCTCTGCATTTCTAAACGAAGAAGATTCCTATCCAGAGGTGGATTATTCCTTCAACAAATGAAAAATGTGCAACGGTCAAATAGACTCAATAATTGTAAGGAGAATATTGTAAAATAAACCGAAATATTCATACATTTATCGCTTTATTCTTAAACCTGCATTAAGTTTTCCCTAGGAAAAGATTAAAACGGATGCTGATCTAATTAATGATGTTCCTAATGAACAATGTTACATTTAGCTCGAATAAATACAGAAATAACAATAACTTCCCAGCGAGATGTAGCCTGTGGGATCTAATTTTTCGAACATGGTTACGTCATAAAACAACCGGGTCATTTAAATACAACTTACAAAACGGTTAAATATCATAAACTAAACACAGAATTTCATTAAATTTGTCATTTGCGACTTTGTAAGGGATACATAACACCATTGCAAATATATGACGGACAATTGATACAATAATTTGTAAGGTTTTTTTTTCGATTCATTAGAATTTCCGTACATCCGTGCGCATGCCCCAAACCAAATAATAATCAGCGTTAAACATGACAACCTGTTAGAGGATTCACAACTAATAGAAATAAAATTTTAGAAATGAATCTCACGGATCATGATTAGAAGTTATCTTTTTTTTTTTTTTTAAATATTTTTTAAGTAAATCAAAAAAAAAAAAAAAAAAAAAAAAAAAAAAAAGAAAGAAAATTGAAAAACTTAATGCAGCCTTAAAGATAAGCAAGAAGTCTCTTCATGACATGTGCTGAAATTTACATATATATTTAAAAAGACAAAAACAGAGCAATTATAAAGGCCAGAAAGTTAATTTTCAACCTTCTTTTAAGTTAAAGTTTAGGTTTTAAGTAAATTGAAATGGTTTTAAATCAATCAAACAAGTAATGAATAACACAACTATTTTTTTCATCCCAATATGGGGACTTCGAGGATTTTAATTGAACGATTGAAAATCAAACTGATTGAAAAAAATTCGTTAACATAAACATAAATCGGTGTATGTTATTTTATTTTATAAACAGAAATTAATTATCCGTCCTTTCATATCCGCAAACGTTAAACGGGTTTTCCAAACGTGTTGCATTACCATCTAATGACACAAAAGAAAAGAACATAACATAATGCGTAGTAACTGCTGCGTTTCTGAAAAAAAACAAGAAGCAAAAATACCTTTATCATTCCATTGCATTTATTGATTATACATCAAAACGAATGTTAACATGTCTAACCTGCAAATAATTTACATGTATTAGCAATAAGAGGCATTTCAATATGTTTAAAGATGTATGTGACGTACGTTTTTACATACAATGCATATAGAATGCAAATCAAATTGTTTTTATCTTTCAGGTCTTTTATTATTGTACTCCTGATGCATAAAGAAATAAAGGTGTTTGATTTAAAACACAATGTGTATTTAAATTCCGTATTTAAAATATTTCAGTGATGAAATTTAAGAATCTGTTAAACTAGGAAATTAATTCTGACGCTGTGTACATTAAAGTATCAGTTTACGCCAGATTATCTGTCTACATGATGTAATGGAGATGTTGTTGTTGTTTAAAATGGTGTAGTGTTGCATTAAGATTGATAGATTTCTCAGCTTTCAAAATTATCAGAAACAGCATGATAAAGATTAAACCAAATAAACAGTCGTATTTTTATGATATTTTTAACCTCGTAAGCTAGATCTGTCTCAAACTTGAAAATAAATTAAAATCACGAATTGTTAATTTTCAACTGGGTAAAGCAAGCATTATGAGAAATAATAAACACTTGACAGCTGTCGGATTAAATAAATTGAAATTTTAAGGTAGATTAAGGGATCAAGTAAATGTACATTCTATTTTCAATTAATAAAACGGATCAATGTAAAAATTTATTACGTATTTTACTGATACCTGCATAATTGCATTGTACGAAATAAATGCATGAACTGTAGCATAATATTATTCAACGTAAGGCGCAGTGGGGTATGCTAAAATGAACATATTTGCAGATCGATTGATGGAAAAAACTCGGTTAAACTTCCGTCGGATCTGATATATTACATAGACATTTTACCGATATAATTGTTGATCAGTCATGTAGAAGGTAAACCGACTTTCTTCAATATAGATGACACAGATAGGAAGCTGTACGTTTTATTTATAAGTTAATCCGACAAATTTTTCACTAAACAATTATATATCACATATAAATTTAAACATACAATTCTAACAAAAATGTCAAATCCATTTATTTGCACTATTTTACTGTTGTTAAACTTACCTATCCATAATATATCATCATTATTTAACTGTAGATTATCAGTTGATCTCTGATATTCACCTATTTTGACCATGCCTGTCCCTGAAAATTATTACCAAATGGATTGATTTTACTCTAAAGGCAAATCAGTTGCGTAAAAAGAGGCAATAAACCATAAAGAAAAACAATGTTTTACTTAAATAACTTTGCTAATTTTGTGAACAATAATAAAAATTGTTTATTTTAACATAAAATAAAAATGGCAAGTTTTTAAAAGGAAACCCTTTGTTCAATATAGATAACCGAAAGTACAAAAACATCCAACTGTCACGATAGCCAAGGTTAAATATATTCAAGTTTCATATTGGAGAACACCGATTATATTACTCAAATTTTACACAATCTCGAACATAAAACCATGTCACCAAGTGTGTGGGTAAAATATTTGAGTAGATTCGTATCCTAGTATTTGCTTTAAAAATTGTGTTACTCAAACAAGCCTGACAAAATT
This sequence comes from Tegillarca granosa, assembly GCA_029721355.1. Lineage (NCBI taxonomy): Eukaryota > Metazoa > Mollusca > Bivalvia > Arcoida > Arcidae > Tegillarca > Tegillarca granosa. The sequence continues at coordinate 49,087 of JARBDR010000084.1, forward strand.
GATGGTGAAATTTTAGTATTGTTTACTCCAGAACGCATGTACAAAAACGCGATAAACTCAGAAAAAATAACTGTTAATGATATAATTAATCTGACTTGAATTCACTAGCAACAACGACGCCTCTCCCTTCATAAAGACAGATGATTGATATAGAATAATGAACTTTACTGTTTACAGTTAGAATTTTCAAGATCAAATAACATCGTTAGATCCATTAATCGGGTAATTTTTATGTAATAAAGATAGGATCAGTTGTTATTTGCTGAACATTATTCTGACTTAATGTCTTCATTACTACAGTTTATACAACCATATAACACCATCAAACATGACAATCATCGAGGTTTTTGTCTCTTGAGATTTACTATTTGCATAACAATGCCAACCTATTCAAAAATTGATTTGTAGTATTGAATGATTTTTCATCGCAAATGAGTTTTCACACATTTTGCCATTATTTTGTTCTTTTCACACACACACACACACACACACACACACACACACACACACACACCATCACGAAAATGTTTTTAACTGATTTAAAACGATGAATCTGTAGTTTTTGAACTTGTTGTTGACAGTAAAGTAATTATATTGAAGTTGAAATAATATTTTCGAAAACTCTTTACACACTTTTATCATTTACCAAACATCAGCCCTACTCTTAAAGAAACAAACAAAATAAGCCTTTTACAATGTAACCAACTAATGTGACATGAACAATAAAATTATCCTTAATCTTTTCCAATGTAAATTTTGTATATATTTACTGACGAGCAAGGATATATGTATTTTTTTAATTATTTGAAGCCCAAAACCTCATTTAAGTTCGTAGAAAATAGAAAGTTAGCCTTTGAACAACCCTCAAAAAATAAAAAAAAATTGTTTTCACGAACTTTCATACCTTTGTGAACAAAATTAAACGAGACTATAAAACTAGGACTACATTATCAAAACCTTCAAGTTTTTGCATTCATATTGACGATGATTATCAGTTCAAAACACAAAAGCCTTACATGTGAAGAAAATCTACAATTCACGTTCCTCTACGTCCCAGTCAAGAATATTTCACTTATATCGGGATGTCGCCAGCTATATGCGAAAGTGCAGAATTTTTGCAAGTGCGTTGCGCTGATGACATTGAACAGTAGGGTTCTTTATCGCGCCAAACCTGTCGTGACACGGAACCCTGTTTATTTTAAGTTCCCATCCGAAAGAACCATGATTTTCATTTTGTAATGCAGAGTACTTGGCGAAAGAACAGTCGCTACCCACTTTCAAGTCTTGGACAAGCACTGAGCGAGCACTATTCCGAATGGATATTAATTTGAATACAAGTGTTCCTTGAGAAATGAAATATAACATCGAACGCATCCATATTAAAACGTGACTGAGGGAGTATTTTGTGGTCAATCATTTTTCTCAACAATAAGTTATAATGTTTTACCTTGAAACTGCTCAAGCATTACATGACCAATTCTATCTGCACCATCAAACTGTATTTTACCCTGAGAATATCAATTTCAACATTTATAAATAAAGGCAATATTGTAACCCATTATACATATACAAATATTCTGTTAAACTAATTTTGAATATACAGATTTAGAATATACAGATGTTGAATAAAATATAAACATTTTCACTAAAACCGGAGACTTTGAGAGTTTGGTGATGTGGTTTTGGTTCATTTTCAAAACGTTTTCCTTTATTTTATACATAACAATCAGTGGTACCCAAATGTTCTTTTAGCTATTTTAGTGCATCTTGTTCTTTGGTGTAAAGCACATGTTTTTATGCATTTATTTTATCTATTTTATATAAAAAAATTTAATCATTTAATGATTCATATTGTTTTAATTTCAAGAGATTTCAAAACCATTAACAACTACATGCAAAAGTTAATTTATATAGACAAATATATGGTTTTTATTGTCTGTAAGATGTAACAAATTACGATGATCAAGCACCAACGCTGAAAACATCAGCGCTAAATTACGTTTAAAGGCAAAATGTCGCGCGGTCAATATATTTTATTTTTATAAGATTTCGATTGTTAAGAAAAGATTTAATTTCATGAAAAACAACACAAAGAAACCAAGATAATATTGTATTGTAATAACTAAATATTTCATACTTAAATAATTATTTCATGAAGCCATTTTATTCACCAAGACTAAATTTGACATAAAGCATGACTGATTTAAACAAAGATGCTATATTATATACTCTACCAGTATACAATACAAGTGGGGATATAATATTTGTTGCCATTCTAAATGAGAAGGGATTCTTATTTAATTGAAATTGAACGGACACATTAGGGAATGAAAAACAAAGAAATCTACCATAGAAAGGTATTGATATCTAAATTAGAATAGACAGGTGTTTTTGTTAATACTAAAGAAAATTACATTGGCGCGTTTTGCCACTAGGGGAAATTCACATTTGCATACGCCTGGCAATCAATTTGTTGATGAAATATTTGACCCCGGAGTCACTTCATGATTTTTGGAGTAATTTGAACATATCGATCTAAAGACTTTTTTTTTTTTTTAACTTTTTATGTAATTTTAATGCTTTTTAATTTGATCATTAGTTCATTAGAGTATCTTCCTCATAAATGATGTTAACAAAAATATATCATTGAAACATGTTTTTTCTTCTGATTTCAAATAAGTTTGCATCTTAGCACATAACTGACTTTTGCTCTACAATGGAAAACACCTTAATAAATAATCATAAAGACAACGTGCAAAACCTGTATCATTAGTTATATAGTAAAATATGTTAAGTCGTCTGAAGACACTGAAGGCAAAGTTTATTTTTTTTTAAAAGTCGACATTAAATGGTTTTAAAGATGGTTTTTAGTGATTCAAATAACAATGTTCTTTAATGTATGTGATAACTGTGACATAAGTATCTAATTGATTATTTTTGCATGCACCATAGTAGAGAAATAAAAACTTTACTGTGACACCAAGGGAAACTTGTTTCGTTTAATGCTGATGCAACAATTTTGCCTTTAAATGTATCTTGATTCAACATCATGTTGTCTTATGCTGTAAAATACTGTCAACAGCTTTAGCTATAACCCATATACCATCGAACGCATATCCATGTATTTGCTGTATTCATTTCCACGTGCAGAATCATACAAGTCTTGATACTCATTCGCTGTCTGTCAAGTCAAATGTTTTTCATAAAAAACAAAAACAAAAGTTAAAATACATCAAAATTTTGTCAAATTTAGTAAAAATGAAATCAATTTTCTCCACATTAATAACCTAACGAAAGTATAATAAATTTGTAAACTGTTAATGACACAAATACACATACTCAAAAAAACGTGTTTCTTCGAAGAACCAAATTAAACAAAAAGATCATTTTCAACACATAAAAACACTTCAACGTTTACATTATTAATAAGACGAGTTGCAATTTTTATTTATAAGATATCTGGGAGTTAAAGCAGAAAATGTACTCGGACCACAATGCCGGGTAACATTGTGTTTTTTCATGTAGTGTCTATGCTATATATACTTTGGACCGCATCAAAATATAAATTCTTATACTCTGAGATTAGCAGTATATAGCACACACACAAACACATACCCGCGCGCGCGATAGCTGGTTGTCCACTTATCAATTCTGCAGAAACGGTGGGCTGTTTTTTAATTTAATTATGTTTCCAGTATTATGTACATTGTAACTTACCCAATCCAGATTCAGTAACATCTTCACTGCTGATCAACGGAAGTGCTTCTGTTGAAATATATCCATTAATAGCTCTTGAATTATCCGCAATTGAACATGGCACGGAATTATCTTTGACCTTCCACCAATTCTGTGGATAGTCTCCTATTAAAATCCACTGGTACTTTTCTCCGTACATCCTTTTCGGTATGCCTATTGTGATGACAATATAAAAGTAAAGCAATATAAACTGTAGATCAAAGTTATTTTAATAATCTACCGAGTATCTGATTAGAAATATAATAAAACTTACGCTGCAACATATTTTCTTGGCATTGTTGTGATCAAAATATCCGAGGATTATTCTGGAATCGTGTTTTCTGAAAAAGAAACATATGAATATGATTTAGATATAGGTAAGATAACATTCAAATTGTTAAATTGTATTTTGAGTAAAATAAATGTTTTAAGTGTTTCAACTCTACGTACATTAAGACAATGACAATAAAGTACTTAGATCAAAAGGAATTTAAATGGTAGGAGGTATTTTATTTGTGATAAAGGCAGAATATTTAGCAGATGGCTGTCCAACTAGAAGTTAGAAGGCTCAAGTGTTCGAAGTAGGAACAGGCTCTCAAAATGAATTCTTTATCTTCTGGGAATTGTAATAGAAGTCCTTTTAAAAGTCCAAATAGTAATCGGCAATCAAGTCAACTTGCTGATTCAGGAGAAATTAAAAACAATAGCAAGAAATTTCCAAGGGTTTGAGACAAAAAATCAGCCCATAATAGTGATTTTGTAGATTGTAGGCCTAAATTACAAATAAGAAGAATTACAGTCTTGTTCATTTGCAAGACTTTTCTTAAAAATAATAGTTATAGGCCATTGGTTGATACCGGTTCAGCTGCGATTATTATATTGTACGTCAGTTGATTCTCTTTTGAGTACTGTAGATGGTGGCGGTTAAGAAATATTTGGAAAAGTAGCTTTGTATTTACTCTTAGTGTACATATGTTTGAGCATGAAATATGTGTTTCAGAATTGAAAATTTATTAATGTTAGAACATTGAAAAGTGTGATATAACAAATGCTCAATGGTTGTACAAGACCAGGTTGTTCAACTAGAACGTGACGGGTTAAGCAGTTGTTATAAATTTAGGTAAAAATAGTGTTGCTATTCAACATAAATCCAAAGATATGAGTGTCTAGGTATCCAGATGCTGACAAAAAACACATGACCATGGAATTTTAGTTTCAGTAGTTTCAGGAGGAAGAAGGACTTGTATTGAGTAGATCAGGTGTCAACGTTTAAACCTAATACAATACCACTATTTGTGACGTGGTTGGATTAAAGAAGATTAACATATCATTCATGAAACCCAAGGAAGTGCATCGCATCGATGGCTTAGTTGTAAAGTGTCTTTTAGGAGAGCGGAAAGTTTTGGGTTCTAACTTCAGCCGGATCCAACATAAACCATCGTTCTTTCTCGTCTTGCATTTGGAATATACAGTGCGGATATAGACTGGTTAACTTGGTGTAAGGTAATGATTCTGTTAGTAATATATAGATGACGTTCTATCTCTAAATAATCCCAAATTTGGAGAATATGTGAATGGCATCTATCCAAATGAGCTTGAAATAAAAGACACGACGGATTTTCCATGTTCTGCTTCATATTTGGACTTAAACCTCAATTATGACATCCACGAAAGGTTACATCTAAAGCTAACGACGAACGTGATTACTTCAATTTTTCTATTGTCAGCTTTGCCTTTCTTTGCAATAATATCCCTCCTTCTCCTGCGTATGGTGTATATGTTTCACAGTAAATACGTTATGGTAGAGCTTGTTCCCACTATGGGAACTTTCTACAACGAAGCAAACTATTTACAATTAAGTTGTTGACGCAAGAATATTGCAAGCCTAGGCTAATCAGAACCTTTGAAAAGTTTTGTTGCCGTCATCACAATATTGTTGATTAGTTTGCAGTCACTGTAACCAAACTTATACTGGATATATTTGACTTATCATAGTTCTTTGTTCCTTTTTATTCTCAAAATTGACTTATACGTGACGGGTGTATCTAGCTAGACAGGAGGTGCTTACCCTTACGTAGCACACGGCCTCACTTCCTTGATGGAGGTTTACGTGTATAAGTAAATTTGCCAGCTTTCAAAGTTTTTACTTTGTTTTAAGGATTGTGGTTTAGACAAGGACTGGTATGTTTGTATTTTATTTTTATTAGTAGTACTTTAATAAAAACGTGTATTATATGCACGCCAGTAAAGATAGAAGTTGATACACACTTACACATATCACAGATACACGAAATTGTTCTAAATCTTTAGACAGTTTTAGTATTCGTCTGAAAAACGTATATAGTGTTGATACGTCGTTAAATAGCATTACAGCCATCTAGCAACCAATCTAAGAAAGAGGATTTGAAAAGATTATACTAAAAATGCATTATTGTCATGAGTATGATACAAAAGATGATATTTGCACACTAACTGTGCTTCGGCACCTAAATCAATAAAAAAAGGGGGAATTGGATTTAATTTGACTGCTTTGTTCTGAATACGTATTGTTCATTATATCTATTTTTTGTACCCGAGTTTCTTTGACGATTTATAAAACGTAATTACAGCATAACAGTTAGGTTTTTTATATAGTTTGAAGGCTTCAATTGGAATACTATATGTTGGTTAACTGGTTTTAACTTTATATATCCAATTCTTCTAATGTGAAATCTTTAAATAAGGAATAGTAGAGATAATGATTTGTACTTGAACTAAACAACCAATTTAGAATTATCTTTTAGGAAAGCCTAAAAGCGAACTTGCTACATCCTTGTTTTCAGATATCATTAGACAATCGTAGAACGTTGACAGTAATGCAATTTCCCTCAGCAAGACAAATATCTTCATAATGCTACAGGCTTCGATATAAGAGAAACCAAAACAGAGAATAATTATAAACATATGTTTCTGCAACATGATCAAACGATTCTAGAGATTCGTTTTTAGATGATGTAATTTTAATTAAATTTGATTCTGCATATCAATGTTGCCAACTTAATTAAAAATTTAGACAATCTTGACAGATAGTATTTGCATATCATGTTTAAATAAAACTATTAGAGTTTCACGTTTTTATAAAAATCGTTAAAATCTTCAGTTAAGACGGGTTGATGGATCGCAGGTATTAATTTGTCACGATTTTAGAGATTTTGTAATTTGACAAATTTAATTCACGATGGACTCGAATTTGTCATAATCCATTTACATGAATCTAAATAATCATTTTTTTTATTCTTTAGATTTAGAGATTTAAATGCTGCATATTAAACATTAATTCACTCTGTCGCTCCTACTTCATTTTTCAAGAATCTTGTAATAAGAATTATTATTAAGTCTCCCACCTACAAATGTGGGGGATTTATTGTTTTTGTACTGTTTCTTCTTATTTTTTTTTTATCCCGCCTTTAAAACTCAAAATTTGTCTGACACTTTTGTGAGGAATGGGACGTCATATCAACTTGAAACTTTATGAACGTTACTAGCATCATCTAAAGGGTGTATTAATACTTTTTTCGCAATTCCCAAACAAGAGCTATATTTTTCAGAGTTTAATGCCCCCTCTAACAAAATATTTTTTATTTAATAGTTATTTCTCCGTCATTTTGTGGTGAATTATGCGGCACAGTTTTATTAATTTTAAATGATGGAAGACTATATCTGTCATACCAGTTTGAAGTAATTTTATTTTCTAAAATAATAATTTTTGAATAATGAACTTCCTTTTCATCAAATCCAATTAGTAACATGTCAGCTGTTATACCAGTGTTAAGATTGTTATTCATCATTATTGTTTGTTTATGCTTGATTAGTATTGTTTGATATATAAAAGATAGATTTTTCCTTAATATTGATTATATTGATTTTTTTTCTTTCTTTCTTTTTTTTTTTTTTTTTTTTCTTTTTTTTTTTTTTTTTTTTTTTTTTTTTTTTGTTGTTGTTGGTTAAACACTATTTTAATTTTCTTTTTTGATTGGGCTAGACTTGCTAATGCTGTGTTTTGCTGACAGCATATTTTGTAAAGTCAGGCCCATAACTTGCCTTTAAGTAATTTAGCGATAGTAGTATAATTAATATTTATGTTATCCATTATTCATAACCAATAGTAGTTTACATTGTAATTGTTAAATGCTAAATTATTTGAATAAAAAAGAAAAACTTTTACACTTGACTTCAAAGTCGATCTTGTAAGTAAAGTCATTTCTCTCTCCTCTCTCTTCTCTCTCTCT
>JARBDR010000085.1:0-44199 GCA_029721355.1 Tegillarca granosa
AACATCTAGTGAAGTCACATCTGCTATTATATTGACTAATATATAGTAGAACATCTAGTGAAGTCAATTTCTGCCTATATATGACTATATATACTCAACATCTAGTGAAGTCCCCTTTGCTCTCCACGCAGCATGATATGATCAACATCTAGTTGAAGTTCACCTCTGATACACACCGAGCCATATTATGATCAACATCTAGTGAATTCCCCCCCCCCCCCCCCCCCCCCCCCCCCAAAAAACCCCTCTTGGCCTCCTTTATACCCAACGGAGTATGTATAATCAACATCTAGTGAAGTCACCTCTACTAAACACGCAGCAGATATAATCAACATCTAGTGAAGGACACCTCTGTCTATACACGAGCATATATATATGCAACATCTAGTGAAGTCACCTCTACTAAACAGCGAGCCTATAAAATCAACCACTTCAGTGAAGTCACCTCTAGTAACCGAGCATATAAATCAATAACAATCTAGTGAAGTCACCTCTATTTAACACGAGCATATAAATCAACAATCTAGTGAGAGTCACCTCTACTAAACACGAGCATTAAAATTCTACATCTAGTGAAGTCACCTCTACTCTATATTACTATGTATAATCAACATCTATTTTTATTTTTATGTACTTATTAATTAATTAATTAATTTATTTATTTATTTATTTGTTTGTTTGTTGATTTATTTATTTATTCATTTATTTATATTTATTTTTATTTTTATTAATAAATTGATTCTTTATTTAATTATTCATTCGTTTATTTATTTTTATTTTTATTAATTAATTTATTATCTATTTATTTATTTATTCGTTCATTTATCAATTTATTTGTATTTTCTTTATTAATTAATTAATTAATTAATTAATTAATTAATTAATTAATTAATTAATTAATTAATTTGTCAGTTTGGGTTAATACAAACGAGTTCAAGTTTGGGACCTCGGGAAACTACATTTACAATACACGAAGAAGTACAAACTAGTCGATAAACCGAGGTGACTTCACTAGATGTTGTTTAGACAATTCGAAAAAATGTCTTTGATGTTGAATCTGTATACCGACAAAACTTGCTACATAAAGGGTTTTTCAGCCGTAAACGATGATTTCAACCAGTTTATCTTAATGAGGAAATAATAATAAAGAATAAAGCATTTGATTGAGGTATGATTGATTGAGTTTACCCAAAAAGAACTGTATATACGCGTTATTAAACTTGCTATGGGATAACAGTCACATACATACAATGATACACATTCCTTAACCATGTAAACAAAAACATTAATTAAAAAAATGTTTTTGGCTTTATTTAATCTTTGTTTGAAAAACCCAGCACCGAAGTTCCAGTAAAACCATGTCTGGGTTTAGAAAATGTAATGGAAATAAATTTCAGTTAAAAAAAATCGTTATAAAACTTGTGTGACCCGGGTACAAATTTTTCACCTGTCATAGCCCTTTTTAATTGGTTTAACATAATTAATTACGTTTCCTGACAAACGCGTATTGACAGACCAATTGGATGACTACTCTACAAAGTGAACACTAATTAACTGGCTTCATATCTCACCTGGTGTTAGCTGTACACATGTTTATATAATGTAAACATCTGTCGAGGTTACCTTTGCATTGTCGGCAAATATATTTTGTAATCATGAAACTTCAGACCAAGATCGCATAATTTTCAGAATTTTTTATGCAATTAAGCGGAATTTGGACTTTTGTTTATGCAAATAAACGGAATTTTTTACATTGTTTAAATAGGAAATGGTTTGGTGTAGAGAAAAATTATGCAATTAACCGGAATATGCAATTAACCGGTATGCAATTAAGTGGAATCTACTGTACATCAATTATATACTGGTGTCTTATGTGGAATGACAGCTGGTTCCATTATTTATTTTTATATACATCACTTATACTGGTGTCCATTGTGGAATGCCAGTATTTATTCTTATATACATTACTTATAATGGTTTCCAGTGTGGAATGACAGCTAGTTCCATATTTATTCTTATATACATCAATTATATACTGGTGTCCAATGTGGAATGACAGCTGATTCCATTATTTATTATTATATACATCACTTATACTGGTGTCCAGTGTGGAATGCCAGTATTTATTCTTATATACATTACTTATAATGGTTTCCAGTGTGGAATGACAGCTGGTTCCATTATTTATTCTTATATACATCAATTATATACTGGTGTCCAATGTGGAATGACAGCTGGTTCCATTATTTATTAATTTATACATCACTTATACTGGAATCCAGTGTGGAATGCCAGTATTTATTCTTATATACATTACTTATAATGGTTTCCAGTGTGGAATGACAGCTGGTTCCATTATTTATTATTATATACATCACTTATATATAGTGGTGTCTAGTGTGGAATGACAGGTGGTTCATTATGTAAATGAGTTTCAAGGTAATCCGTTTTTAAATTGTATTTGAAAACAGGTATGTAATGCTGCAGAGTTTCATTTATAATAACAAATATTCACAGATACTAGTATGCAAATCAAATATAACACTCCTGTACTTAGTATTGGTATACTTTTTAAAATAGAGGTCATTTGTACATTTTAAATTTTAAATAAAAAAGTTTATTGAAATAAATGTGTTATTTGAATGACACATGGAAATTTCTGAATATTTGAACTCTGCACTTTTTTTAACAGCTACTCTGGCCAACTATTCAAAATAAGTAAAATAACTTCAGTTCAATCGAATTCTTTTTACTCCAATTTAAAATAATAATGATAATAACAATAAATGAAATAAAAAATAAAAATAAATAAACAAAAGGGATATGAAGGCCCTGGACGCTCACCTGAAAATAATGTACACTCGGCTTGATTTTGGCAAACTGGAACTTCTATTTTTAAAAGAGATTTTTCCTATTTTTTGAACTAGTGACCTACTTATTGACCCAACATGACCATATATGAACTTGAGCTAGCTTTTGTCAGGAGGATTAAAAGCCTAAATCACTGCAGGTGTATAATCTTGGCAAGTTTGATGAAGATTGGTCTAAAATTAAGCCCTCAGATATGTTAACAGGGTTTTTATATAATTTGAACTAGTGACTTACTTATTTACACAACATAACCAGAAAAAAACTTCAACTAGCTTTGGCCAAGAGGATCATTCTGACTAAGTTTGATAAAGATTGGACTAAAATTGAGCCATCAGATGTGTTAAAAAGGTTTTATATAATTTATATAATTTGACCTAGTGACGTACTTATTGACCCAACATGGGCATACTTAAGATAGCTTTTGTCAAGAGGATCTTTCTGAGCAAGTGTGATTAAGATTGCATTCAAATTGTAGCCTCAGGAGTGTTTACAATCAAAAGTTGATGCATGACGTACGACGGACAATGACCCATATTACCACCCTTGAGTTAAAAATCAAAAAGCCTAAATTAAGATTCAAAGCAAGTGAAGAATCTTGACTAGAGTGTACAACAACAATATCGCATTCCACCCAGTAAGGATGTAAAACGACAATATTCTATTCAGACCAGTAAGGATGTAAAACAACAATATCCCATTCAACCCAGTAAGGATGCAAAACGACAATATCCCATTCAACCCAGTAAAGATGTACAACAACAATATCGCATTCCATACAGTAAGGATGTAAAACGACCATATCCCATTCTGACCAGTAAAAATGTAAAACGACAATATCCCATTTAACCCAGTAAGGATGTAAAACAACAATATCCCATTCCACCCAGTAAAGATATAAAATGACAAATCTCATTCCACCCATAAAGGATGTAAAACGACAATATTCTATTCCACCAAGTAAGGATGTAAAACAGCAATATCCCATTCCATCCAGCAAGGATGTAAAATGGCAATATCCCATTCCACCCAGTAAGGGTGTTCAACAATATCGCATTCCACCCAGTAAAGATGTAAGAGGACAATATCCCATTCCATCCAGTAAGGATGTACAACAACAATATCCCATTCCACCCCATAAGGATGTAAAACAGCAATATCCCATTCCACCCAGTAAGGATATACAACAACAATATCCCATTCCACCCCATAAGGATGTAAAACAGCAATATCCCATTCCACCTAGTAAGGATGTACAACGACAATATCCCGTTCCACCCAGTAAGGATGTAAAACGACAATATCCTGTTCCACCCAGTAAGGATGCAAAACGACAATATCCCATTCTACCCAGTAAGGATGTACAACAACAATATCGCATTCCACCCAGTAAGGATGTAAAATGACAATATCCCATTTCACCCAGTAAGGATGTACAACAACAATATCGCATTCCACCCAGTAAGGATGTAAAACGACAATATCCCATTCCACCCAGTAAGGATGTAAAATGACAATATCCCATTTCACCCAGTAAGGATGTACAACAACAATATCGCATTCCATCCAGTAAGGATGTAAAACGACAATATCCCATTCCACCCAGTAAAGATGTAAAACGACAATATCCCATTCCACCCAGTAAGGGTGAACAACAATATCGCATTCCACCCAGTAAAGATGTAAGACGACAATATCCCATTCCACCCAGTAAGGATGTAAAACGACAATATCCCATTTCATATAACTTTTCTGAAAACTCTGAATATAAGATCATTTAAATCTATGTGTAACTTCTATAAATAGACAAAGAAAACCATGTGTAACTTCTACAAATACACAAAGAAAACCATGTTTTTGGATTTATAAACTTTTAATAAAAGGCTCATTATAAACAAATCTGCTTAATAAATAGAATACACATATATATATATATATATATATATATATATATATATATATATATATATATATATATATATATATATGTAAATTTCATTTAAGACAATAAAATACTATGTGTTATATAAAGGGATTATTTACGTCACATGATCATCATATTATGTCACATGGTCACCTTTATGTCACTTCATCACAATTATATCACTTCATTATAAATATTTATGTTACATAATGTATGACCAGCTGGAATGATAGATCGGTCAAAAGTTTAAGTAATCATTATCTGCAAATATATGAACCAGATTTAGCTGTTTAAAAATTAAATTCAGAAATAAATAATAAGTTAAAAATAACAAAAAGTAAGATAACAACAATATTTTATACAACTTAGTACAATACTTAAGATTCGACCATTCATAATAAAGAAACATTAATAACTTTGTTTTAAAATCTCTATGCTGTTATATGAACGTGAAATTTAATCAACTTCTCAAACTTTATATGGCTTTACACACTGATGTTTATATGGAGAGTAAGACCTTTTGGTTTGACAGAATTTTGTTGTGACATCTTATAAAAGAAAACGTCAATCAATAAGGTCATTGTGACCTCTTATAAAAGACAATGTCAATCAACAAGGTCATTGTGACCTCTAATAAAAAACAATGTCAACCAACAAAGTCATTATTACCTCTGATAAAAGACATTGTCCATCAACAAGGTCATTGTGACCTCTGATAAAAGACAGTCAACCAACAAGGTCATTGTGACCTCTGATAAAAGAAAATGTCTACCAACAAGGTCATTGTGACCTCTGATAAAAGACAGTCAACCAACAAGGTCATTGTGACCTCTAATAAAAGAAAATGTCTACCAACAAGGTCATTGTGATGTGTGATAAAAGACAATGTCAATCAACAAGGTCATTGTGACCTCTAATAAAAGATTATGTCTACCAACAAGGTCATTGTGACCTCTTATAAAAGACGATGTCAATCAACAAGGTCATTATGACTTCTAATAAAAGATGATGTCTACCAACAAGGTCAATGTGACCTCTAATAAAAGACAATGTCCATCAACAAGGTCATTGTGACCTCTAGTAAAAGACGATGTCTACTAACAAGTACCACAAGTTTGGTACTGTTTAGTAGTACTAACATTGTATATAAAGTTTAAACTTAAAAAAGATTTACTGCTGTAAGTCACTGTGACCTTGAATACAGTCAACAAGTTTTTCAAACTTGAAAAAGGTACTGTCTGAGGAACAAAGAAACAAATGAATCAGATAGAGGCGGACAAATAAATTAACCAGTTGTTTAAAAACCAGGCTTTTAAAAAGTTTAAAAAGGCAATTATTTAAAACAACTTTATCTAACTTTGGATATTAATGTAATAAGTAGAAGTTATAAAATCAGATCTCTGAAAAAAGAAGTACAAAACAATCCGATAAAATTAACAAATAAAATTAGAATCAAATATATCACCATGGAGACTGATAAACAAAATAAGAACCAGTACTAATCAAATGTATCACCATGGAGATTGATAAACAAAATGAGAACCAATACTAACTAAATATATCACCATGGAGACTGATAAACAAAATTAAAACCAGTACTCACCAAATACATCACCATGGAGATTGATAAACAAAATTAGAACCAGTACTAACCACATACATGTTATTTCACCATGGAGATTGACAAATAAAGTTAGAACCTGTACTAACCAAATATATCACCATGGAGACTGATAAACAAAATTAAATCCAGTACTAACTGAATATATTACCTTGGAGATTGATAAACAAAATTAGGACCAGTACTAACAAAATATATCACCATGGAGATAGATAAACAAAATAAGAACCAGTACTAACCACATACATGTATATCACCTTGGAGATTTATAAATAAAATACTAACAATATATTTCACCTTGGAGATTTATAAATAAAATTAAAACCAGTACTAACCAAAAATTTTACATTGGAGATTTATACATAAAATTACAAGAAGCACAATTTAAAAATAGTGGAAAAAATAGAAAATAAACAGTCAAAAACTAGGTCTTGACCTTGAACTTGACTTCATTCAAGAAATTACTAAAACTAAAAATCTTGCATGTTAATGTTCTTAAATAGTGAACATATAGCAATGCAAATCTAATTTTGAAAATAAAAATATGACCCTGTCTAAATTTCTGATACAAAAATCTTACAGCTAAGCTTGTCTGAATTTCTGATACAAGCATCTAACAGCTAAGCTTGTCTAAATTTCTGATACAAGCATCTTAAAGCTAAGCCTGTCTAAATTTCTGATACAAACATCTTACAGCTAAGCTTGTCTGAATTTCTGATAAAAGCATCTCACGGCTAAGCTTGTCTAAATTTCTGATACAAGCATCTTAAAGCTAAGCCTGTCTAAATTTCTGATACAAGCATCTGACAGCTAAGCTTGTCTAAATTTCTGATACAAGCATCTTAAAGCTAAGCTTGTCTAAATTTCTGATACAAGCATCTTAAAGCTAAGCTTGTCTAAATTTCTGATACAAGCATCTTAAAGCTAAGCCTGTCTAAATTTCTGATACAAGCATCTTACAGCTAAGATTGTCTGAACTTCTGATACAAGCATCTCACAGCTAAGCTTGTCTAAATTTCTGATACAAGCATCTTAAAGCTAAGCCTGTCTAAATTTCTGATACAAGCATCTTAAAGCTAAGCCTGTCTAAATTTCTGATACAAGCATCTTACAGCTAAGCCTGTCTAAATGACTTTTGATCTTTTGTTTGAATCAAGAAAAATGTACAGAAATGTCTGTGCCAGAGGTACAAAGTGTAGCCAATCATTTCCAAGTAACCAATCGTAACCAGTCATTGCTTTAATTATATCCAATCAGATTTAATGTTTTCTGCTGAAGCTTATGAGTGGCTCTGTCTCACTTTCACTTCGGGTAGAACCAGGATGACTACTACTATGAATGGATCTTCCAGAAGTATTAATATTGTTAGCACGGATTTCTGTATACTCGTTTGTCACATTTCTAGATGTATGCACATAGGTCCGACAAAAACTGTTCTCTGGACATCCCCAAAACACTAAAGTTGCTAAAACTGCCTGCATTGGATTCATGACAGCCTGAAAATACATAATATTTTAAAAATACAATTAGATTGCAAAAATTGTTGTTGTTGATAAAAAAAATTTTCTCCAAAAAAAAAATAAATAAATAAATAAATAAATAAAATAAATAAATAATAGAAATTAAAAAAAAAATAAAAATCAGAAATTTTTCTTTAAAAACCCATTGACTAACCAAGTGTATATCTGTTTGATACAATAAAATAAAAACATTGAAATACTGCAGGGGCAAGAAAAAATAATTACTAGTATAACAGTCAATAAACCCTTGCTGTATCAGAAACAAGAACCTGGTCATTTTATAGTAAACAAGTCAAATTAAGTCACTCAGTGTGTTCCAGCTGATGATTATAAAGTAAACATGTCAAATTAAGTCACTCAGTGTGTTCCAACTGATGAAAATAAAGTAAACAAGTCAAATTAAGTCACTCGGTGTGTTCCAGCTGATGATAATAAAAAAAACAAGTCAAATTAAGTCACTCAGTATGTTCCAACTAATGATAATCAAGTAAACAAGTCAAATTAAGTCACTCAGTGTGTTTCAGCTGATGATAATCAAGTAAACAAGTCAAATTAAGTCACTCGGTGTGTTCCAGCTGATGATAATCAAGTAAACAAGTCAAATTAAGTCACTCAGTGTGTTCCAGCTGATGAAAATAAAATAAACAAGTCAAATTAAGTCACTCAGTATGTTCCAGCTAATGATAATCAAGTAAACAAGTCAAATTAAGTCACTCAGTGTGTTCTAACTGATGATAATCAAGTAAACAAGTCAAATTAAGTCACTCGGTGTGTTCCAGCTGATGATAATCAAGTAAACAAGTCAAATTAAGTCACTCGGTGTGTTCCAGCTGATGATAACCAAGTAAACAAGTCAAATTAAGTCACTCGATGTGTTCCAGCTGATGATAATCAAGTAAACAAGTAAAATTAAGTCACTCAGTGTGTTCCAGCTGAAGATAATAAAGTAAACAAGTCAAATTAAGTCACTCAGTGTGTTCCAGCTGATGATAATAAAGTAAACAAGTCAAATTAAGTCACTCAGTGTTTTCCAGCTGATGAAAATGAAGTAAACAAGTCAAAATAAGTCACTTGGTGTGTTCCAGCTGATGATAATCAACTAAACAAGTCAAATTAAGTCACTCAGTGTGTTCCAGCTGATGATAATCAACTAAACAAGTCAAAATAAGTCACTCGGTGTGGTCCAGCTGATAATTTTAGCATAAACAAGTCAAAACAAGTCACTCAGAGTGTTTCAGATGATGCTAATTATGTAAACAAGTCAAATTAAGTCACTCAGTGTATTCCAGCTGATGATAATCAAGTAAAAAGTGTAATTAGGTCACTCAGTGTGTTCCAGCTGATGATAATCAGGTAAACAAGTTACATTTAGTCACTCAGTGTGTTCCAGCTGATGATAATTAAGTTAACAAGTCAAATTTAGTGTCATGATGTTGCTTCCACTTGAAGTTTGCCACTTGGTTATAATAACAGTAAACAACTATATGTTAGCTATATGTTAGCCTGTATGTTAGCCTGTATGTTAGCCTGTATGTTATTATTATATATTACAATTCATTACACATATATAATTTGAGCCAACAAAAAAAAAGGATTAGTCTTATGATCAATTGTGTCATCTGGTTATTATATTTATATTGCAAACAATTACAATTTTGTCAGAGAGAGAGAGAGAGAGAGAGAGAGAGAGAGAGAGAGAGAGAGAGAGAGATCAAACCTACCATTAAAGCCCAGACAGCCATCAATGGTTCCTCAAATCTATTATTTTCAGTCAGTCTAAGTATAGCACTTATGATGTTTGTTATCCAACTGTTAAAAATTAAACATAAAAAACAAATTTTATTAAAACTACCAGTATATAATTATCTCAAACTGTAAGATACATGTACAAATAAATTTAAAAATAAACAAATTTTGTCTTTTTTATGTTTGTTATTATATCTGACTATTACGGACACGAGTCACATATGACAGGAATTTGTATAAATCTTGATTTGGGAAAAATGTGGCCAATAGACAGTAAATAACAGATTTCTATGATTTGACTTCCACAAACTTATATAGAAACTTGTACTGGCTTTTGTTTAGAATATAAGATGAAGAAGTGGTTATGATTGAGCAACAAAAATGGTCTCTGGTGTTTAACACAATATCAATATGATGAGTTGATCTGCTTGTTTACTCCAAGTTACCCATATACAAATTGTACAAAAGTCAAGCAAGTGTTTCTGTATAAGCTGGAATAAATATAAAACATAACCTTTTGTTTATTGATTGTTTATTTAGTATATTTATTTTATCTACATTTTGACTTGTTGTGACCTATACATATAAATTTATGCAGTGTTATGATCTACAATCTGTGACCTTCTTGATATTTAATATCAGTTCTGACAGAATGAAGAAAATTTTTGGATATCTGATATATAAAATAATAAAATAATAATAACTCACCAGGCAGCATAAGCCACAATTATAATAATAACTCACTAGGCAGCATAAGCCACCATTATCATAATAACTCACTAGGCAGCATAAGCCACAATTATAATAATAACTCACTAGGCAGCATAAGCTACCATTATCATAATAACTCACCAGGCAACATAAGCTATCATTATCATAATAACTCACCAGGCAGCATAAGCCACCATTATAATAATAACTCACTAGGCAGCATGAGCTATCATTAAAATAATACTCACCAGGCAGCATAAGCTACCATTATCATAATAACTCACCAGGCAACATAAGCTACCATTATAATAATAACTCACGAGGCAACATAAGCTACCATTATAATAATAATTCATCAGGCAGCATAAGCCACCATTATCATAATAATTCATCAGGCAACATAAGCCACCATTATAATAATAACTCACCAGGCAACATAAGCTACCATTATCATAATAACTCACCAGGCAACATAAGCCACCATTATAATAATAACTCACTAGGCAGCATAAGCCACCATTATCATAATAACTCACCAGGCAGCATAAGCCACCACTAATATAATAACTCACCAGGCAGCATAAGCCACCATTATAATAATAACTCACTAGGCAGCATAAGCTACCATTATCATAATAACTCACCAGGCAACATAAGCTATCATTATCATAATAACTCACCAGGCAACATAAGCTATCATTATAATAATAACTCACTAGGCAGCATAAGCTATCATTATCATAATAACTCACCAGGCAACATAAGCCACCATTATAATAATAACTCACTAGGCAGCATAAGCTATCATTAAAATAATACTCACCAGGCAGCATAAGCTACCATTACCATAATAACTCACCAGGCAACATAAGCCACCATTAAATAATAACTCACTAGGCAGCATAAGCTATCATTAAAATAATACTCACCAGGCAGCATAAGCTACCATTATCATAATATCACCAGGCAACATAAGCTACCATTATAATAATAACTCACCAGGCAGCATAAGCTACCATTATCATAATAACTCACCAGGCAGTATAAGCCACCATTATCATAATAACTCACCAGGCAGCATAAGCCACCACTAACATAATAACTCACCAGGCAGCATAAGCTACCATTACCATAATAACTCACCAGGCAGCATAAGCCACCATTATCATAATAACTCACCAGGCAGCATAAGCTACCATTACCATAATAACTCACCAGGCAGTATAAGCTACCATTACCATAATAACTCACCAGGCAGCATAAGCCACCATTATAATAATAACTCACCAGGCAGCATAAGCTACCATTATCATAATAACTCACCAGGCAGCATAAGCTACCATTATAATAATAATTCATCAGGCAACATAAGCTACCATTATCATAATAACTCACCAGGCAACATAAGCCACTATAATTATAATAACTCACCAGGCAGCATACGCTATAATTATCATAATAACTCACTAGGCAGCATAAGCTACCATTATAATAATAATTCATCAGGCAACATAAGCTACCATTATCATAATAACTCACCAGGCAGCATAAGCTACCATTATAATAATAACTCACCAGGCAGCATAAGCTACCATTATCATAATAACTCACCAGGCAGCATAAGCCACTATTATCATAATAACTTACCAGGCAGCATATGCTACAATTATCATAATAACTCACCAGGCAGCATAAGCTACCATTATAATAATAATTCATCAGGCAACATAAGCTACCATTATCATAATAACTCACCAGGCAACATAAGCTACCATTATCATAATAACTCACCAGGCAGCATAAGCCACTATTATCATAATAACTTACCAGGCAGCATATGCTACCATTATCATAATAACTCACCAGGCAGCATAAGCAACCATTATCATAATAACTCACCAGGCAGCATAAGCTACCATTATCATAAAAACTCACCAGGCAGCATATGCTACCATTATTATAATAACTCACCAGGCAGCATAAGCTACCATTATCATAAAAACTCACCAGGCAGCATAAGTTACCATTGTAATAATAACTCACCAGGCAGCATAAGCTACCATTATCATAATAACTCACCAGGCAGTATAAGCCACCATTATCATAATAAATTTAAGATGTACAGCATCTACTAGTTTCCTTTCACTGTATGTATACCTTCCATAGTGCCAGATCAATGCTCTCTTAGCTAGAAATAACAGAGCACAGAAATTATTACATACAAATTACATAGGTAATAATAGATTAACACCATAAAGATTTATTTTTATGTTTTCATTCAGATGAATGTACCAGTAATCTGTCAACCTGAATGTCTAAAATAATAATTATATAAAGGTGACGATTTTGACCGCAGCACTTACTGATTTAATTGGTATAGTATATTCAGATCTTACTATAAAAGCATTATCTATAATCACATTATGTTTGGTTGAGGTGCTTTATTGCATTATCTACAATCACACTATGTTTGGTTGAGGCGCTTTATTTTATTATCTATAATCACACTATGTTTGGTTGAGGTGCTTTATTGCATTATCTATAATCACACTATGTTTGGTTGAGGCGCTTTATTGCATTATCTATAATCACACTATGTTTGGTTGAGGTGCTTTATTGCATTATCTACAATCACACTATGTTTGGTTGAGGTGCTTTATTGCATTATCTACAATCACACTATGTTTGGTTGAGGTGCTTTATTTCATTATCTATAATCACACTATGTTTGGTTGAGGTGCTTTATTGCATTATCTACAATGACACTATGTTTGGTTGAGGCGCTTTATTGCATTATCTACAATCACACTATGTTTGGTTGAGGTGCTTTATTGCATTATCTATAATCACACTATGTTTGATTGAGGTGCTTTATTGCATTATCTACAATCACACTATGTTTGGTTGAGGCGCTTTATTGCATTATCTACAATCACACTATGTTTGGTTGAGGTGCTTTATTGCATTATCTACAATCACACTATGTTTGGTTGAGGTGCTTTATTGCATTATCTACAATCACATTATGTTTGGTTGAGGTGCTTTATTGCATTATCTACAATCACACTATGTTTGGTTGAGGTGCTTTATTGCATTATCTACAATCACACTATGTTTGGTTGAGGCACTTTATTGCATTATCTATAATCACACTATGTTTGGTTGAGGTGCTTTATTGCATTATCTACAATCACATTATGTTTGGTTGAGGTGCTTTATTGCATTATCTACAATCACACTATGTTTGGTTGAGGTGCCTTATTGCATTATCTATAATCACACTATGCTTGGTTGAGGTGCTTTATTGCATTATCTACAATCACACTATGTTTGGCTGAGGCGCTTTATTGTATTATCAATAATCAAACTATGTTTGGTTGAGGTGCTTTATTGCATTATCTATAATCACACTATGTTTGGTTGAGGTGGTTTATTGCATTATCTACAATCACACTATGTTTGATTGAGGCGCTATATTTTATTATCAATAAATAAACTATGTTTGGTTGAGGTGGTTTATTGCATTATCTATAATCACACTTTGTTTGGTTGAGGTGGTTTATTGCATTATCTACAATCACACTATGTTTGGTTGAGGCTCTTTATCTTATTATCTCTAATCACACTATGTTTGGTTGATGTGCTTTATTGCATTATCTATAATCACACTTTGTTTGGTTGAGGTGGTTTATTGCATTATCTACAATCACACTATGTTTGGTTGAGGCTCTTTATTTTATTATCTTTAATCACACTATGTTTGGTTGAGGTGCTTTATTGCATTATCTATAATCACACTTTGTTTGGTTGAGGTGCTTTATTGCATTATCTACAATCACACTATGTTTGGTTGAGGCTCTTTATTTTATTATCTTTAATCACACTATGTTTGGTTGAGGTGCTTTATTGCATTATCTATAATCACACTTTGTTTGGTTGAGGTGGTTTGATGCATTATCTATAATCACACTATGTTTGGTTGAGGTGCTTTATTGCATTATCTATAATCACACTTTGTTTGGTTGAGGTGCTTTATTGCATTATCTACAATCACACTATGTTTGGTTGAGGCTCTTTATTTTATTATCTTTAATCACACTATGTTTGGTTGAGGTGCTTTATTGCATTATCTATAATCACACTTTGTTTGGTTGAGGTGGTTTGATGCATTATCTATAATCACACTATGTTTGGTTGAGGTGGTTTATTTCATTATCTATAATCACACAATGTTTGGTTGGGGTGCCTTATTGCATTATCTATAATCACACTATGCTTGGTTGAGGTGCCTTATTGCATTATCTATAATCACACTATGTTTGGTTGAGGTGCCTTATTGCATTATCTATAATCACATTGTGTTTGGTTGATGTACTTTATTGTATTATTTTTAACCCCAATGTGTTTGGTTGAGGTACCTTTTTGCATTATCTATAATCACACTATGTTTGGTTGAGGTGCTTTATTGCATTATCTATAATCACACTATGTTTGGTTGAGGCGCTTTATTGCATTATCTATAATCACACTATGTTTGGTTGAGGTGCTTTATTGCATTATCTACAATCACACTATGTTTGGTTGAGGTGCTTTATTGCATTATCTACAATCACACTATGTTTGGTTGAGGTGCTTTATTTCATTATCTATAATCACACTATGTTTGGTTGAGGCGCTTTATTGCATTATCTACAATCACACTATGTTTGGTTGAGGTGCTTTATTGCATTATCTATAATCACACTATGTTTGATTGAGGTGCTTTATTGCATTATCTACAATCACACTATGTTTGGTTGAGGCGCTTTATTGCATTATCTACAATCACACTATGTTTGGTTGAGGTGCTTTATTGCATTATCTACAATCACACTATGTTTGGTTGAGGTGCTTTATTGCATTATCTACAATCACATTATGTTTGGTTGAGGTGCTTTATTGCATTATCTACAATCACACTATGTTTGGTTGAGGTGCTTTATTGCATTATCTACAATCACACTATGTTTGGTTGAGGCACTTTATTGCATTATCTATAATCACACTATGTTTGGTTGAGGTGCTTTATTGCATTATCTACAATCACATTATGTTTGGTTGAGGTGCTTTATTGCATTATCTACAATCACACTATGTTTGGTTGAGGTGCCTTATTGCATTATCTATAATCACACTATGCTTGGTTGAGGTGCTTTATTGCATTATCTACAATCACACTATGTTTGGCTGAGGCGCTTTATTGTATTATCAATAATCAAACTATGTTTGGTTGAGGTGCTTTATTGCATTATCTATAATCACACTATGTTTGGTTGAGGTGGTTTATTGCATTATCTACAATCACACTATGTTTGATTGAGGCGCTATATTTTATTATCAATAAATAAACTATGTTTGGTTGAGGTGGTTTATTGCATTATCTATAATCACACTTTGTTTGGTTGAGGTGGTTTATTGCATTATCTACAATCACACTATGTTTGGTTGAGGCTCTTTATCTTATTATCTCTAATCACACTATGTTTGGTTGATGTGCTTTATTGCATTATCTATAATCACACTTTGTTTGGTTGAGGTGCTTTATTGCATTATCTACAATCACACTATGTTTGGTTGAGGCTCTTTATTTTATTATCTTTAATCACACTATGTTTGGTTGAGGTGCTTTATTGCATTATCTATAATCACACTTTGTTTGGTTGAGGTGCTTTATTGCATTATCTACAATCACACTATGTTTGGTTGAGGCTCTTTATTTTATTATCTTTAATCACACTATGTTTGGTTGAGGTGCTTTATTGCATTATCTATAATCACACTTTGTTTGGTTGAGGTGGTTTGATGCATTATCTATAATCACACTATGTTTGGTTGAGGTGGTTTATTTCATTATCTATAATCACACAATGTTTGGTTGGGGTGCCTTATTGCATTATCTATAATCACACTATGCTTGGTTGAGGTGCCTTATTGCATTATCTATAATCACACTATGTTTGGTTGAGGTGCCTTATTGCATTATCTATAATCACATTGTGTTTGGTTGATGTACTTTATTGTATTATTTTTAACCCCAATGTGTTTGGTTGAGGTACCTTTTTGCATTATCTATAATCACACTATGTTTGGTTGAGGTGCTTTATTGCATTATCTATAATCACACTTTGTTTGGTTGAGGTGCTTTATTGCATTATCTATAATCACACTATGTTTGGTTTAGGTGCTTTATTGCATTATATATAATCACACTATGCTTGGTTGAGGTGCTTTATTGCATTATCTACAATCACACTATGCTTGGTTGAGGTGCCTTATTGCATTATCTATAATTACACTATGTTTGGTTGAGGTGCCTTATTGCATTATCTATAATCACACTATGTTTGGTTGAGGTGCCTTATTGCATTATCTATAATCACACTATGTTTGGTTAAGGTGCCTTATTGCATTATCTATAATCACACTATGCTTGGTTGAGGTGCTTTTTTGCATTATCTATAATCACACTATGTTTGATTCATGTGCCTCATTGCATTATCTATAATTCCATATCATAAGGTCAAAGGTCATAGTTAACTATTGTTATACATACCTGCTTTTGATGCTTGATAGAATATAACTGGATTAAAAATAAAAACAATTAAGACAGGTGTGAGGGTCATCAAATATGTGGCACCCCTATCCAAAACTGACTCAAAATGACACCTGTCAATCAAAAATAATATATGATTTAGTTTTATAGGTAACAATATCAGGTGGTTATAAGTCTGGTAAGTTACAAAGGTGATAAGTTATATTACAGGTAAGTTATTAGGTGGTAAATCCAGGTGTGTTTTTGCAGGTAAAACAAACAAGTGATAAATTCTGGTGGGTATACTGTACAGGTAAATCATACAGGTTATAAGTCCATGTGGATGTATTTAAAAGGTAAGATGTCAAGTGATATGTTCAGGTAGATGTATTTTACAGGTAAGCTATCGGTCTGTACACATTTGTGTGTACCAGTCTTCATCATGCCTGTCTGTAGATATTTGTGTGTACCAGTCTTCATCATGCCTGTCTGTACATATTTGTGTGTACCAGTCTTCATCATGCCTGTCTGTAGATATTTGTGTGTACCAGTCTTCATCATGCCTGTCTGTACACATTTGTGTGTACCAGTCTTTATCATGTCTGTCTGTACACATTTGTGTGTACCAGTCTCAATCATACCTGTCTGTACACATTTGTGTGTAAAAGTCTTCATCATGCCTGTCTGTACACATTTGTGTGTACAAGTCTTCATCATGCCTGTCTGTACACATTTGTGTGTACCAGTCTTCATCATGCCGGTCTGTAGATATTTGTGTGTACCAGTCTTCATCATGCCTGTCTGTAGATATTTGTCTGTACCAGTCTTCATCATGCCTGTTTTGTCTGTACCAGTCTTCATCATGCCGGTCTGTACACATTTGTGTGTACCAGTCTTCATCATGCCTGTCTGTAGATATTTGTGTGTACCAGTCTTCATCATGCCTGTCTGTAAATATTTGTGTGTACCAGTCTTCATCATGCCTGTCTGTACACATTTGTGTGTACCAGTCTTCATCATGCCTGTCTGTACACATTTGTGTGTACCAGTCTTCATCATGCCTGTCTGTAGATATTTGTGTGTACCAGTCTTCATCATGCCTGTCTGTACACATTTGTGTGTACCAGTCTTCATCATGCCTGTCTGTAGATATTTGTGTGTACCAGTCTTCATCATGCCTGTATGTAGATATTTGTGTGTACCAGTCTTCAACATGCCTGTCAGTACACATTTGTGTGTACCAGTTTTATAGGTAACAATATCAGGTGGTTATAAGTCTGGTAAGTTACAAAGGTGATAAGTTATATTACAGGTAGGGTATCAGGTGGTAAATCTGGGTGTGTTTTTTGCAGGTAGAATAAATAAGTGATAAATTCTGGTGGGTATACTGTACAGGTAAATCATACAGGCTATAAGTCAAAGTGGATGTATTTTAAAGGTAAGATTTCAAGTGATATGTTCAGGTAGATGTATTTTACAGGTAAGCCATCAGGTGATAAGTCCAAATGGTTGGATTTTACAGGTAAGTCATATAGATGACAATTCCAGATGTGTATTTCTTACTTACATATAACTTTATAAGTTTCACTATATCAATAATTAGTAAGATGTCTTATCCCGTATGCTGTCAATGTTTTTACATAAATATAACAACAAATCTGCATTTCATTTGTACTAAACTTAATACAGCAACACCATCATGAGACCTAACATATGGACTTTATATAGAGGTACTTTTTGATTGAATTATGAAACAAAAGTGTCTCATTAGTGCTATGGTTTACAACTTAAACACTTGGCCATCAAAGTTGTTTAAAGACCTAGTATAAATTACACTTGGTGTTCACATGTGTACGTGCATGTGTAAGTGTCTTGTTTTTTTTGTCTTGTCTGACTTATACTGCTGTATATGTATATATAAATGTTGATTTATAATGATGTGTATGTAGTTGTCCCGAACCATTCTTACACTTGTGTACATGTGTGAATCAGTGGTTCATTTTTGTGTATTCAATAGTTGTTACCATAAACTTACATGTGTGTACATGTGTGTCAGTGTAAACATAATGTGTATGTATTAATTGTAATGTTTGTTGTACACTGATGTTTATGTGTGAACAAGTTACCGGGTAGTTGACCCGTGTTTATTTATATCTGTATGTAGCTGTTAACTTACACTGGTGCATGTTTACATGTATATGTGTACCAATTTTGATTTTTATGTGTATGTACATGTGTACACATGTGTATCAGTGTCTATTCATGTCTGTATGTAGATTTAATCATGACTTTAAATTGATGTACAATTGTGTACATATTTGTGTGTACCAGTCTTCATCATGCCTGTCTGAAGATACAATCTTGACTTTATACTGATGTACATGTGTGTACCCATATGTATCAGGGTTGATATATGTGTCTGTTTTTTCATGATATCTTACTTGTTCATTCCTTTATAGAATATTAAAATGGTAGCTGATCCACAAAGCAAGGCCGGGGCTATCCAGCCTATAAATATCTTCATACATACAGACCTATAAAGTAAAAACTTCAAATAAATAATGATCAATATAAAATACAGTCAGGTAACACAAGACTGTCATCCATAAAACTACAATATCCTTCCATCTATAACATCCTCTTGTCTAAATATTATACTAACTTATGTTTACCAAGCCATTATTACTACCAAAATTCCAAACACTGGAAATTTCCATCATGAATTAAACTAAACAAGTTCATAAGCTATAAAAACTTCACAACAGACATTTTTAAAATTAAACTAGTTCAAAACCCATCAAGCTAAACAACCTGGTTACACACTACTATAGAACTACAGAGTCACATCTTATCTATAATCCACCATCCATAACTCACCTCGAAAAAGGCACAAAGTCACAGACGTTCCATGACCAACCCCAAAAAGGCACAAAGGTTCTATACCATATATAATGTGACTTACATTGCTTTGTTGTTAGTCACCAGTAAGCTTCTATACCATATATAATGTGACTTACATTGCTTTGTTGTTAGTCACCAGTAAATCTTCTATACCATATATAATGTGACTTACATTGCTTTGTTGTTAGTCACCAGTAAAGGTTTATACCATATATAATGTGACTTACACTGCTTTGTTGTTAGTCACCAGTAAAGGTTTTATACCATATATAATGTGACTTACATTGCTTTGTTGTTGGCCACCAGTAAAGGTTCTATACCATATATAATGTGACTTACATTGCTTTGTTGTTAGTCACCAGTAAAGCTTCTATTCCATATATAATGTGACTTACACTGCTTTGTTGTTAGTCACCAGTAAAGCTTCTATACCATATATAACATGACTTACATAGCTTTGTTGTTAGCCACCAGTAAAGCTTCTATACCATATATAACATGACTTACATTGCTTTGTTGTTAGTCACCAGTAAAGCTTCTATACCATATATAATGTGACTTACACTGCTTTGTTGTTAGTCACCAGTAAAGCTTCTATACCATATATAACATGACTTACATAGCTTTGTTGTTAGCCACCAGTAAAGCTTCTATACCATATATAACATGACTTACATAGCTTTGTTGTTAGCCACCAGTAAAGCTTCTATTCCATATATAATGTGACTTACATTGCTTTGTTGTTGGCCACCAGTAAAGCTTCTATACCATATATAATGTGACTTACACTGCTTTGTTGTTAGTCACCAGTAAAGCTTCTATACCATATATAACATGACTTACATAGCTTTGTTGTTGGCCACCAGTAAAGCTTCTATTCCATATATAATGTGACTTACATTGCTTTGTTGTTAGCCACCAGTAAAGCTTCTATTCCATATATAATGTGACTTACATAGCTTTGTTGTTAGCCACCAGTAAAGTTTCTATTCCATATATAATGTGACTTACACTGCTTTGTTGTTAGCCACCAGTAAAGCTTCTATACCATATATAATGTGACTTACATTGCTTTGTTGTTAGCCACCAGTAAAGCTTCTATTCCATATATAATGTGACTTACATAGCTTTGTTGTTAGCCACGAGTAAAGCTTGTATTCCATATATAATGTGACTTACACTGCTTTGTTGTTAGCCACCAGTAAAGCTTCTATACCATATATAATGTGACTTACATTGCTTTGTTGTTAGCCACCAGTAAAGCTTCTATACCATATATAACATGACTTACATAGCTTTGTTGTTAGCCACGAGTAAAGCTTCTATACCATATATAATGTGACTTACATTGCTTTGTTGTTGGCCACCAGTAAAGCTTCTATACCATATATAACATGACTTACATAGCTTTGTTGTTAGCCACCAGTAAAGCTTCTATTCCATATATAACATGACTTACATAGCTTTGTTGTTAGCCACGAGTAAAGCTTCTATACCATATATAATGTGACTTACATTGCTTTGTTGTTGGCCACCAGTAAAGCTTCTATACCATATATAATGTGACTTACACTGCTTTGTTGTTAGTCACCAGTAAAGCTTCTATACCATATATAATGTGACTTACATTGCTTTGTTGTTAGCCACCAGTAAAGCTTCTATTCCATATATAATGTGACTTACATTGCTTTGTTGTTAGCCACCAGTAAAGCTTCTATACTATATATAATGAGACTTACATTGCTTTGTTGTTAGCCACCAGTAAGCTTCTATACCATATATAATGTGACTTACATTGCTTTGTTGTTAGCCACCAGTTAAGCTTCTATACCATATATAATGTGACTTACATTGCTTTGTTGTTAGCCACCAGTAAAGCTTCTATACTATATATAATGTGACTTACATTGCTTTGTTGTTAGTCACCAGTAAAGCTTCTATACTATATATAATGTGACTTACATTGCTTTGTTGTTAGCCACCAGTAAAGCTTCTATATTATATATAATGTGACTTACATTGCTTTGTTGTTAGTCACCAGTAAAGCTTCTATACTATATATAATGTGACTTACATTGCTTTGTTGTTAGCCACCAGTAAAGCTTCTATACTATATATAATGTGAGTTACATTGCTTTGTTGTTAGTCACCAGTAAAGCTTCTATACCATATATAATGTGACTTACACTGCTTTGTTGTTAGTCACCAGTAAAGCTTCTATACCATATATAATGTGACTTACATTGCTTTGTTGTTAGTCACCAGTAAAGCTTCTATACCATATATAATGTGACTTACATAGCTTTGTTGTTAGCCACCAGTAAAGCTTCTATACTATATATAATGTGACTTACATTGCTTTGTTGTTAGCCACCAGTAAAGCTTCTATACCATATATAATGTGACTTACATTGCTTTGTTGTTAGCCACCAGTAAAGCTTCTATACTATATATAATGTGACTTACATTGCTTTGTTGTTAGTCACCAGTAAAGCTTCTATACTATATATAATGTGACTTACATTGCTTTGTTGTTAGCCACCAGTAAAGCTTCTATACTATATATAATGTGACTTACATTGCTTTGTTGTTAGTCACCAGTAAAGCTTCTATACCATATATAATGTGACTTACACTGCTTTGTTGTTAGTCACCAGTAAAGCTTCTATACCATATATAATGTGACTTACATTGCTTTGTTGTTAGTCACCAGTTAAGCTTCTATACCATATATAATGTGACTTACATAGCTTTGTTGTTAGCCACCAGTAAAGCTTCTATTCCATACATAATGTGACTTACATAGCTTTGTTGTTAGCCACCAGTAAAGCTTCTATACCATATATAATGTGACTTACATTGCTTTGTTGTTAGCCACCAGTAAAGCTTCTATTCCATATATAATGTGACTTACATTGCTTTGTTGTTAGCTACCAGTAAAGCTTCTATTCCATATATAATGTGACTTACATTGCTTTGTTGTTAGCCACCAGTAAAGCTTCTATTCCATATATAATGTGACTTACATTGCTTTGTTGTTAGCCACCAGTAAAGCTTCTATTCCATATATAATGTGACTTACATAGCTTTGTTGTTAGCCACCAGTAAAGCTTCTATTCCATATATAATGTGACTTACATTGCTTTGTTGTTAGCCACCAGTAAAGCTTCTATACTATATATAATGTGACTTACATTGCTTTGTTGTTAGCCACCAGTAAAGCTTCTATTCCATATATAATGTGACTTACATTGCTTTGTTGTTAGCCACCAGTAAAGCTTCTATTCCTTATATAATGTGACTTACATTGCTTTGTTGTTAGCCACCAGTAAAGCTTCTATTCCATATATAATGTGACTTACATTGCTTTGTTGTTAGCCACCAGTAAAGCTTCTATTCCATATATAATGTGACTTACATTGCTTTGTTGTTAGCCACCAGTAAAGCTTCTATACTATATATAATGTGACTTACATTGCTTTGTTGTTAGCCACCAGTAAAGCTTCTATACTATATATAATGTGACTTACATTGCTTTGTTGTTAGTCACCATTAAAGCTTCTATACCATATATAATGTGACTTACATTGCTTTGTTGTTGGCCACCAGTAAAGCTTCTATACTATATATAACGTGACTTACATTGCTTTGTTGTTAGCCACCAGTAAAGTTTCTATACCATTTATAATGTGACTTACATTGCTTTGTTGTTAGCCACCAGTAAAGCTTCTATACTATATATAATGTGACTTACATTGCTTTGTTGTTAGCCACCATTAAAGCTTCTATACCATATATAATGTGACTTACATTGCTTTGTTGGTGGCCACCAGTAAAGCTTCTATACAATATATAATGTGACTTACATTGCTTTGTTGGTGGCCACCAGTAAAGCTTCTATACTATATATAATGTGACTTACATTGCTTTGTTGGTGGCCACCAGTAAAGCTTCTATACTATATATAATGTGACTTACACTGCTTTGTTGTTAGTCACCATTAAAGCTTCTATACCATATATAATGTGACTTACATTGCTTTGTTGTTGGCCACCAGTAAAGCTTCTATACTATATATAACGTGACTTACATTGCTTTGTTGTTAGCCACCAGTAAAGTTTCTATACCATTTATAATGTGACTTACATTGCTTTGTTGTTAGCCACCAGTAAAGCTTCTATACAATATATAATGTGACTTACATTGCTTTGTTGTTAGCCACCAGTAAAGCTTCTATACCATATATAATGTGACTTACATTGCTTTGTTGTTAGCCACCAGTAAAGCTTCTATTCCATATATAATGTAACTTACATTGCTTTGTTGTTAGCCACCAGTAAAGCTTCTATACTATATATAATGTGACTTACATTGCTTTGTTGTTAGCCACCAGTAAAGCTTCTATTCCATATATAATGTGACTTACATTGCTTTGTTGTTAGCCACCAGTAAAGCTTCTATTCCATATATAATGTGACTTACATTGCTTTGTTGTTAGCCACCAGTAAAGCTTCTATTCCATATATAATGTGACTTACATTGCTTTGTTGTTAGCCACCAGTAAAGCTTCTATTCCATATATAATGTGACTTACATTGCTTTGTTGTTAGCCACCAGTAAAGCTTCTATTCCATATATAATGTGACTTACATTGCTTTGTTGTTAGCCACCAGTAAAGCTTCTATTCCATATATAATGTGACTTACATTGCTTTGTTGTTAGCCACCAGTAAAGCTTCTATTCCATATATAATGTGACTTACATTGCTTTGTTGTTAGCCACCAGTAAAGCTTCTATTCCATATATAATGTGACTTACATTGCTTTGTTGTTAGCCACCAGTAAAGCTTTTATTCCATATATAATGTGACTTACATTGCTTTGTTGTTAGCCACCAGTAAAGCTTCTATTCCATATATAATGTGACTTACATTGCTTTGTTGTTAGCCACTAGTAAAGCTTCTATTCCATATATAATGTGACTTACATAGCTTTGTTGTTAGCCACCAGTAAAGCTTCTATTCCATATATAATGTGACTTACATTGCTTTGTTGTTAGCCACCAGTAAAGCTTCAATACTATATATAATGTGACTTACATTGCTTTGTTGTTAGCCACCAGTAAAGCTTCTATACCATATATAATGTGACTTACATTGCTTTGTTGTTAGCCACCAGTAAAGCTTCTATTCCATATATAATGTGACTTACATTGCTTTGTTGTTAGCCACCAGTAAAGCTTCTATTCCATATATAATGTGACTTACATTGCTTTGATGTTAGCCACCAGTAAAGCTTCTATTCCATATATAATGTGACTTACATTGCTTTGTTGTTAGCCACCAGTAAAGCTTCTATTCCATATATAATGTGACTTACATTGCTTTGTTGTTAGCCACCAGTAAAGCTTCTATTCCATATATAATGTGACTTACATTGCTTTGTTGTTAGCCACCAGTAAAGCTTCTATTCCATATATAATGTGACTTACATTGCTTTGTTGTTAGCCACCAGTAAAGCTTCTATACTATATATAATGTGACTTACATTGCTTTGTTGTTAGCCACCAGTAAAGCTTCTATACCATATATAATGTGACTTACATTGCTTTGTTGTTAGCCACCAGTAAAGCTTCTATACCATATATAATGTGTTGGAAATGATTACACAGAAACATGTACTCTATAAATATCTGAAAATTAAAACATAAATAAAAACAGGTTACAGTAAATAAAAACAGGTTACAGTAAATAAAAACAGGTTACAGTAAATAAAAACAGTTTACAAGAAATAAAACATTTATCTTGTCTGTAATATAAATGTTTCAGATTATATGGAGGGTAAAAAGGGTCATAATTCTATGTATGTAGGTGAGATGCTAATTCATCTTACTTCTTGTATGTTGATGCTATCAAGTATTATTAATTCGTCTATATCGCATAATGACAATTTCATTTGTCCATGTCTATAATTCTATGTGTCTAAATTGCATTCTAAATAATCTTACTGTTAACATTTATTAGTTCATTTCACGAACTCATATCGTTATTTGTTTATGTTCTTAAATACAAGTTTCAAGTCACTGATGTATTCGTTCATGTCACCTACGGGTATCGTTATTTTTCGTGGTTGTAACTCGCATTCCAATTATGTTAACAAATGAATTAAGTGCTTCATTATGACAACAGAGGGCGTGTTGAACGCTACAATAAATTCTCCCGTGGAAAAATCCGCAGAATTTATCAGTTAGTTTGACAGATCTGGAAGTATTCGAAAAGGCCGCATTTAGGCTAGTACATCATTGTATGATTATAAGTACAGTTTCATGGAAAGTAATTTAATAGATGTACAAACCCATCTAAATTTTCAAAGTGTGGCTTCCTGATTTTGTTTCGCTTATTAGTATTACAAACCAGTTGTCTGTGTAAACAACAACTGCACTGACTGGGGAAGACATTTTACAATTGGCAACAAGTTTTGTTTATTTGAAGCGAAAAACATATGATAAAAAGATTATGATATGACCATTTTGTTATCTGGCCCTTATCGCCCTAAACTCCTGTAGCAGCACTCTAGCCTTTGGCCCTCTGGGTGATATCAGGACTTTTAGACTGATAAAGGGCGTGATATCAAAATAGTCATATGTTAATCTATATGTAATGGTGTAAAAATGGATGTATTTTGTTAAATTAATAAATAAAGTTGATCATGAAAAAGGATTAAGCGAAGTTTATTAATTTTGAAGTAAAGTTTTTAATTCTATTATTAAAATATATCATTTGGATATAGGCCGTCCATCGTCCATCGTCTTACGATGTGAGGTTGGAAATAAATGATTGGTAAAATGCGACCTGGACTTATCTTTTTAAGGTTTGTTAAATTCGTGTCTAAAATCTAAATTCAAATGTTTGGAAATTTTTAGTTTAAAAGTAATTGTGTTTTAATAAATTAAAATCATTATTGGTAAATGAACTTAATAATAATAATAATAATAATAATAATAATAATAGTTTATTCTAATTCTATTTAAATAAATTCAAATGTTTCTTATACTTAATAATTGGGAGACACTCAGTTGAATTTTATTATTGTACGTGTTTCATTCTAAGTGCATATCACGTTTTCATTTTATTTTGTTAAAAAATTATTCTAACGAAAAGTAATTTTATTTGAATATTATACTGTATATAAGACTAACGATGTGAGGTTGGAAATAAATGTTTGGTAAAATGCGACCTGGACTTATCTTTTTAAGATCTTACGATGCAGGAATAAAAATCGAGTATTATGAGCTAAATTCTTCAGTTAGGAAGAGTTCGAACCCGAGCAGCGGCGGTAACATCAAAAGTCGCAATATGTTGTGTTACCACGTGATCAATTCCCCGATATGAAGTTAAACACCAGCAGGTACCATCGACAGTGGAATACACAGCATAATATTAATCTTGTATCTATTGGTTCTCTATCTTATGTATTTGTATATGCTCATGTTAGGCCCTAAATTGGTAATAAAGAATATCTTATCTTGTATCTTTTAACCTCTTTATAAAGGTCACCTGTCTTATGTGGTTAGTAGTCATTATAGTCCCATTCCCATTCATTATATATGTTATAATTTACTTCACTGAATTAATGGCATTATCTGCAACAACGACTCTTAGTGTCTTCAGTACCATTGATATATTTTTTATTTATTAATTTATTGCCATTGTAACAGGAAAGGGAAAAAATGCATCAGCGAAACGGGAACTCTAACTCGGGTCCTTCCCAATACTAGCGGGATGTTCTACCGACTGAACTACCCGGACATCTATCAAGCCCGGTCCGCTACATTCCTCCTTTCCTTTTTGTCGATTCAACCACTTAGAATCGAGACCACCAGGTTACACCCTGGGACCAACCTGTTAGTCGTCCACTTCCCAGGATCGGATGAGTCCCTAAATGTGACAGGAAAGGGGAACAAATGCAGCGGCCAAACCGGGACTCGAACCTTCCCAATACTACCGACTGAGCTACCCGGCCACCTATCAAGCCCGGCCCACTACACCATAAACTGAGTCTATCGACTGGAAAGATTAATTGACCTACTCAAAATGATTTTTATACAAGGTATAAAAGGACATCCACATTCCTTAATTTGCTCCAAATATACATTTAGAAGTTTTATTTGAGAGGCAGCATCGGGGCAGAGATGGAGGGGCTTGGACAATGAAAACACCGGACCAAAAATTTGCCGTCAATATCCTAGTCAACAGATTAAGTAATACACAAAACCTTTATCTCGCATTCCTCAAACAATCCTAGTCACATAGAAAATAGTCTACTTACTATACTGGCATTTTATGTACTAGCCTAAATGCGGCCTTTTCGAATACTTCCAGTCAAACTAACCAATAAATGCTGCGGATTTTTCCACGGGAGAATTTATTGTAGCGTTCAACGTGCCCTCTGTTGTCATAATGAAGCACTTAATTCATTTGTTAACATAATTGGAATGCGAGTTACAACCACGAAAAATAACGATACCCGTAGGTGACATGAACGAATACATCAGTGACTTGAAACTTGTATTTAAGAACATAAACAAATAACAATATGAGTTCGTGAAATGAACTAATAAATGTTAACAGTAAGATTATTTAGAATGCAATTTAGACACGTAGAATTATAGACATGGAC
Source organism: Tegillarca granosa (assembly GCA_029721355.1). NCBI lineage: Eukaryota > Metazoa > Mollusca > Bivalvia > Arcoida > Arcidae > Tegillarca > Tegillarca granosa. Next base: position 28,541 of record JARBDR010000085.1, read on the forward strand.
AAATGAAATTGTCATGATGCGATATAGAAGAATTAATAATACTTGATAGCATCAACATACAAGAAGTTAGATGAATTAGCATCTCACCTACATACATAGAATTATGACCCTTTTTACCCTCCATAAGATTAGACGGTCTCATTCTAATGGATATAGTGTTACATGTATTGTGATCTTTAAAACTGCTCAACTTGCAATACTAGAAAAATATAACCTCCTATAATTGCAAATATAACTGACTAAATCTTTTACTTGACCTCATGTTCTATCTTTCTGTGTATTATCTTAATGAACAACTCTATTATGGGAACTCCTGACCTATATGACTGTTAAACTGACAACCTCTATTAAGGATCCTCCTATATCTCCTAATTTTTCTTATTATAATGACCACCTTGATTAAGGACTTTTCTGCCCTATGTATCTATTTCTTATGATAGGCCACTACATGTTACACCAATATGTGTTAGATTTATTGTGTTTTACTGTTGTTAAAGAAATACTGAGTGTTCATTTATATTGATCACAGTTTAGAAGTTGAGTTGAGTAATGGTGTTTAACATCCCAGTCAAGAATATTTCACTTTTATTGAGACGTCCACAGCTATAGGAGAAAGTGCAGAAATTGCCTATGCGTTGTGCTGATGGCATTATACAGCAGGGTTCATAATCGTGCCATGCCTTCCATGACATGGGACCTGGTTTATTTTAAGTTCCCATGCGAAAGAACCGCGACTTTCATTTCATAATGCCGAGTGCTGGGCGAAAAAACAGTCACTACCCACTTTCATGTCTTGGGTCAGACCCAGTCAGGGTTTGAACCCACAACCTTCCACTTACGGAGCAAGCACTCTACCAACTGAGCTACTGCAGTGGTTTAGAAGTTATTGAGACAAGATAGCTATCTATGTGGAATCTGAAATGTGACATTCTGTACTATAGGGATAAAATGTCCTGTCATATAGTGGTGTAATATTATGTAATATAGACATGTAATATTCTGAAATATGGGGATGTAATTTCATGTATGGTAAGAGTTCCTGTCATATAGTGGTGTAATATTATGTAATATAGACATGTAATATTCTGAAATATGGGGATGTAATTTCATGTATGGTAAGAGTTCCTGTCATATAGTGGTGTAATATTATGTAATATAGACATGTAATATTCTGAAATATGGGGATGTAATTTCATGTATGGTAAGAGTTCCTGTCATATAGTGGTGTAATATTATGTAATATAGACATGTAATATTCTGAAATATGGGGATGTAATTTCATGTATGGTAAGAGTTCCTGTCATATAGTGGTGTAATATTATGTAATATAGACATGTAATATTCTGAAATATGGGGATGTAATTTCATGTATGGTAAGAGTTCCTGTCATATAGTGGTGTAATATTATGTAATATAGACATGTAATATTCTGAAATATGGGGATGTAATTTCATGTATGGTAAGAGTTCCTGTCATATAGTGGTGTAATATTATGTAATATAGACATGTAATATTCTGAAATATGGGGATGTAATTTCATGTATGGTAAGAGTTCCTGTCATATAGTGGTGTAATATTATGTAATATAGACATGTAATATTCTGAAATATGGGGATGTAATTTCATGTATGGTAAGAGTTCCTGTCATATAGTGGTGTAATATTATGTAATATAGACATGTAATATTCTGAAATATGGGGATGTAATTTCATGTATGGTAAGAGTTCCTGTCATATAGTGGTGTAATATTATGTAATATAGACATGTAATATTCTGAAATATGGGGATGTAATTTCATGTATGGTAAGAGTTCCTGTCATATAGTGGTGTAATATTATGTAATATAGACATGTAATATTCTGAAATATGGGGATGTAATTTCATGTATGGTAAGAGGTAATATTCTGTAATATGTGGATATTAATAATGTAATAATATTCAGCTGTTACATCCTGTAAAATAAGGATATTATATTCTATAATGAAATGATGTAATGTTCTGTAATAAAGAGATTAAATATTCTGTAATATTGGAGATTAAATATTCTGTAATATGTGGATGTAATATTTTTTAATATATAGATGAAATATTTTGTATAGATATACTATTCATAAATACAAAGATGTAATATTCTGTAATACAGAAATGTAATATTCTGTAATACAGAGATGTAATATTCTGTAATACATAGATGTAATATTCTGTAACACAGAGATGTAACATTCTGTAATACAGTGATGTAATTTTTGTAACACATAGATGTAATATTCTGTAATACAGAGATGTAATATTCTGTAATACAGAGATGTAATATTCTGTAACACAGAGATGTAATATTCTGTAATACAGAGATGTAATTTTTTGTAACATAGATGTAATATTCTGTAATACAGATGTAATATTCTGTAATACAGAGGTGTAATATTCTGTAATACAGATGTAATATTTTGTAATATCATTTATAACTTACTGTAATTATAATACAGAATACATGAGAAAAATCCAACTTGCTTGTCTCAGGTGATGGAAAATGGCCTGATATCCAAATAATTGAACGTATCAAAAGGCCTATAAAAACAAAATAAAAAATAATTTTTTTAAATAGGACTGATCAAGCTATCATAACATAAGTCTAAATTGTGCATAATTAGACAAAAATTTACAATACTGAAAATAAAAATAGCTGTAACTGGTAATCATGAAAATTGTTCAATTATATGTACACAAAATTTTTAAAATGACTAAATGAATTTTTGAAATCCTCATATTCAAACTAGTTTATCTGTTAATAACATTAAGTGATATAGGAAATAAACCAGAGAAAAATATCATTCTTTTATAAACTATTAAACTTGGAATTATTGGAATTATTACCTGTAAAATGTGATATAAGCACACATTATTATAACATTATTATTATTATTATTATCATCATCATTGTGTTGGACTTGGTTGATTACTTAATCTACTAGCCTACAGTATAATACTTCTAGATTCTTAAAAGATTACCCCATTTAACAGTGAAGGCCTATAATGTATCACTATTGTAACAAATAATATGATAGTATTGCTTGGAGTATGGCAATACATAGTCACATACTGCTAGAAAATCTTTTGATAATAATTCAATGCAAGTTTCATGCATAAGATGTGAAAAAGTCAAAGGGTCAAACTCAACACAAGTCCTGAGATAAACAGAATGATGACATATAAGTACTAAGAAAAAACTGTTTTGTTGAAAATGATTTATCAAATTAACTAAAGTGTGTGTGTGTGTGTGTGTGTGTGTGTGTGTGTGTGTGTGTGTGTGTGTGTGAGAGAGAGAGAGAGAGAGAGAGAGAGAGAGAGAGAGAGAGAGAGAGAGGAAGATCAAACATTTATTTATTAAATCTGTAACTCACCTAAAGTTCCTAAACAATTTACAGCAATAATACACTTTATGATTCCATTTAAGTTAGGTCCAGTCAATATTCTATTAGGGTTTCTCCACCATTGTGATCTATTCTGCCTCCTTGGTAACACTAAATAAGCCACACCCACCAAACTCACAACACAACAAACCATAGATATAATGTCTAGTACATGTTGAAGCAGTATTCTGTCTTCAACTGTCTGATTACTGTCCTTAACAGTTCTATTTACTACACAACATGAAGTTAGGAAGGCAATGGTGGCCATGTCATAAGGTATAACAAAACAACAGAAATGTTACAATGACAATATTTTAGTAAAAAGTAACATTTTCAGAACTATTAAACAAATCTCAAATTTCAGATCAAAATTTCCATTAACAGATCAGGAGCTGGTTACTTCACCCCATAATATTCAGTGTTGAAAATCTTTTGACAGCAGCATAAAAAAATTTAGAACAACAGATAAATCATTTACAATGATATCTGTATAAATATATACATGATCTCCTATATCTTCATGATCATCCAATGTCCAAAAATCAATTCATAATATGCAAGAACCTGAAAAAATAAACAACACTGGATTTGCCATTGTTGTCAAGATTTTCTGATGTAAAAATTAGACAAAGGCGAGACAGATTTATTTATTTACTTTTCACTATTTAGTCATTATTTATGGAAACAATACTAGTTATTTAAGAATGATTAACAGAATAATAATAATTTTTAGTAAAAAATGTAGTAATAATTGGATTATACATGTATCTTAATAAAAGAAAAGTTTGCAACCTGTTGATGTAAAAAAAAACCATTAAAAATGTCTGTAACATAATAAATTAGAATTAGACCTGAAATACATGGCTCCGAACGGCTTTTTTATAATACTGATGTTGCCGTTTCCGAAACGGCAACATCAGTATTTTAAAAAAGCCGTTCGGAGCCATGTATTTCAGGTCTAAATTAGAATATACCCATTAAATTTTTTTTACTATAGCAAAAGTAGTCAATTGATTATATTAAATTTGATCAATCATGTCAAGACAATACAAAATAAATATGAAAAGTTTTTTTTTTTAAAGTCATGTAAATAAACCGTACAAACATATGCTGTAAAGAGCTTTTTATCGACTTAGACTCTAGCTACCACAATAAGTCTATATAGTCTGATACATTCTTACATTTCTATGGAGAACAATGTGGAAATACCATAAAAATAATTTTCAGATTCAGTAACGACCATACACAATTGACGCTACATAAACAAGCTACAGGAGCTCGTTATTAAAAAATCTTTAATAGCCAACATCCCTATTATGTAGCAAATAAAGAGACTATATGTACAGGTACATAGTACATGAAATTACGAACGTCTGTAAACTAGCTTTGGGTTTGTAATCAACGATGTGACAGTGAATAATAACACTGTTTGACTAAAATTTATGCATACTTAAATTGACTCGAGTATGTCATATTAACCAAATATTAAATGATGTATTTTGTAAATTCGGGCACCTGTTCATTCTCGTGACCCTTTTCTGTTTTTCTTTTGTGAGTTACTCCCCTTTATCATTTACTTCCTTTTGAATGCATATCGGACTGACTCTAGATTTTACATCACAATTCAATGTACTCGAGACACATCGGTCAACCTATCACGTGATAGTTTACGAAAGCTGAACGCATCCGCCATAGGAGAGTACGCAGCATGGACGTGAAGCCGACTTAAATATTGTTCAAATAGGTACGTTTATTAAAAAAAGAAAGGAATGTCAGGAAGCCTCCCTTAGTGATTTTGACAAATATGATTTTCAATTTTTATTAAACTTTAAAATGCACAGTTTGCATCAACACACAAACGGCTTATTTTTGCCTTAATTTTTGGTAAAATAATAGTTTTTGTTTTCGTATTTTCATATTTTAAAATATCCTTTAGATGAGTAATTAATGTTTGTATTCCGACTGATTTTAAAACCGATTTGCTGTTGATAAAATGATTTGTTAGACTGACATTACATAAAAAAAGATCGATATAGCAACTGCTGCTCATTATATCAGTATAACAAATATTAATGATTGACTCAACTCCATTGAGTTAAAACTCAAACAGTATGGGTGTTTTTCTAGGTTGATTTATGAAGAAGATTCTGTCATTACATATGTGCTTCTTGGCCTAAGTACCTGTTCATCATTTCCATTAAATACAACCTCAAAGTATAAAACCTTTAAATCGAGGTCCTTTAGCTCTAAATCCCTTGCAAACCCAGGTCCTTTAGCTCTAAATCCCTTGCAAACTCAGAGTTGTTTTTGCCTTAATACCGATAGGGGTAATTAATATAAAGCAATATAAAGCGGTTTTATTTTCCTTGTTTTGGGGATTTTCCGTTGAATAATGGTTTCTAACAACATTTAACACTGTTTCAAATTAATTTCAATCAACTTTATAGAAGAAATATGCGCATTATACTCATTTTTTTATCGATATTATGATATTTGCCGAGCCGCCATATTTCCTTCAGTGCGCATGCTCAGGTCGTGTTTCCTTATGAATGAACTACCAAAAGATGGAACACCTTTTTTCCTGTAAGACTTTCCTGGTGCCGTAAATAATGATTTTTTTTAAGTTGATCAACTGCCAATTAAAAAACCGACATTTATGACCGAAACCGATATGCGCGCTTGTGATTCCTGAAGGATTAAAATAAAATGAAAGATCAAAAGATCAAAGGTTATATTTAACATACAATATAATTTTTATTTTTAAAAAAAATACTTTATACTTATTATTTATAAAATATAATTTACGATTTTTATTATTTATAAAATATAATTTATGATTTTTATTATTTATAAAATGTAATTTATAATAGTGATATAATGAATATAAATTTTAATTTCTATACAATGAATCTAAATTATAATTTGTATATAATAACTCTCAATTATAATTTGTATATAATAAATCTAAATTATAATTTGTATATAATAAATCTCAATTATAATTTGTATATAATAAATCTAAATTATAATTATAATTTGTATATAATAAATCTAAATTATAATTATAAAATAATGAAATTATAAAATTATAATTTATAATGTATTATTTATAATTTTTATATTATATTATTTTTATAAATTGATTTATTTTCTTATTTTTTTCATTTCTTTATTTATTTAGTTTTTTTTTTACATAAGCCTATAGCCTTTATTATTAGATAATTAGATTAATTAGATATAATTGCGTACCAGCAGATCTACAATGGAAATGGGAAGCCATGCACCGATGAATAGAATTAAACACGAATTTTATAAAAAGGTTTAAATCTACTTGTCCTGACATTCTAGGGCCGATCTTTTTACACTGGGATAAGGAGTCCACATCAAACCAGAGATTATTTCGGGAGTTCTAAATGCAAAAATAAACCATACCAAGATAAGTTTGGATAATTTGGTAACAGATGAGGAAAAAGCTCTTATCAAGGCTTTAAAATCAGCCTTTCCCTGGGTTGATATGATGTTATGCACTAGGCATATTGAAAATAACGTTTAATATCATCTTCGTCATAAAATCGGCATGTCAGGTGAGGAAATTAGGCCTATTACGGACAACTTGTTCGGGGACAATGGTTTATCTTATTCCAATACACTTTTAGATTTTGATCTTAAAACTTCTGATCTTGAACGTTTAATTCCCGATATGGCTAGATCGTATATTTTCGGCAAAATCACACTTACTATTAAAAAAATTTTGGATTCGAAACAAGACAGGTTTGTGGGAAAGTTTCAACTTCCTAGAAAAATAATACTGAACAGCGAGTCGATAAATCATTCATTAAAAGCTGCTATAAAATGGAAACCTCAAAGGTGTCCGGATTTGGTAAAGTTTTAGAAAGGGAGGTTAAATTTCAGGAAAATTTAATTAAAATAGCGATTCAGGGCATTGGGGAATTTGAACTCGCTCCTAAATTTCAGTACCTAAAAATTAAAGAAACTGTTTGGGAACGGAAATCGGAACATGAGAAAGAAAGCATACTTAAAAAAAATTACGAATTCAAGCATTCAAACTCAAAACTGGTCACATCAACCGATGGTCTATTACAAGTCCCTAAAACAAGGGCCATTGCCACTAAACCGGGTCAGAAACGAAGAGCTCGAAAAAAGAATTCGCTACCCAAAGTAGCTAAGATTTAAAAGTATATTATTTATTGTATTGTAACTTCTTAGTCAGTGTGCTGTGCTTGTAGCACACGTACAAATGTGCGCCACCCGACTTTATTATTTTTTATTTATTTTATCTGTTACCATAAGGCCATCTGTTGTATTCAGTACTTATTTTTATTTTAACATACTGGTCCGGGTGCTGTGCCTGTAGCACACGCACATATGTGCGAAACCCGACTTTTTCTTGATAATTTTTATGTATATATTGTATCATACTTTTTGTATATTATGTAAATATTTTGGTCTCCGGGAGAACTTAAAAATCATTTATTATTTCAGTTTCACTAGTTTAATAACTTTAGTTAAGTATTAATTGGGGTCAAACTTTTCTGGTGCTGCCAGACTGAACTTTCAAAAAAAATTATAAAATTAAATAAATTTTCTTTTTTAAAAAAGGAAAGCCTGTGAAAAACTTTATTTATTATTATTTTTTTATAATTTTAATTATAATTATTATATATTTTAATTATTATTAATATTATTATAATAATTTATATTTTAATTATTAATATTATTATAATTATTATTAATATTATTATAATTATTATTATAAATTTAGTGCACATTATTAATTATTTACGGCACCAGTAAAGTCTTAAAGGAAAAAAGGTGTTCCATCTTTCGGTAGTTCATTCATAAGGAAACAAGAACTGAACTGAACTCCCCCCCCCCCCCCCCCCTTACTTTTAAGACCATAGGGTATGAACACTCGTTTAATTATTATTATTTATCATAATATGTGATTGCATTTGTATCTTTAAAGTTATGTTCAGTTGTATGTTTAGTGCTATACATACATGTTCAAGAGCTGCAACTACTTTTTTTAGTGTAATTCTAAAATTGAAATGGGAAACAACTAGTCTGATTATGCAAACTTTGTTTGCAGGATTGACATTTTGGGTGGCAATTACGAGATATGTTTGGTGGCCTGCATTTTTTTAAAGTTAGTATACTGTATCAGAATGCGTTTGGATGTGAAAATATACAAAAGCAATTTATTCTTAGAATTACAAAAATGTCACAAGAAATGAAACGCCCCTTCTGAAAAGCACTAAAACTAAAGAAAAAAGAAGAAGAAGAAGAAAAGAAAGGAAGAAAGAAACAAACCACTCCATACCAAAACTGCCAACTATGCTACATGAAAATTGTTTTAATTGGTAAACTTCAAAATTTTTATTGGTTTCAAGAATATTCAAGCTGGCACTTGCCAATTAATAGGAGTCAGTTTCAAAGTTGTGTTTAAGTCTGGAGCCAGTTTCACAGTTGTGTCTAAGTCTGAAACCAGTTTCACAGTTGTGTTTAAGTCTGAAACCAGTTTCACAGTTGTGTCTAAGTCTGAAACCAGTTTCACAGTTGTGTTTAAGTCTGAAACCAGTTTCACAGTTGTGTCTAAGTCTGAAACCAGTTTCGCAGTTGTGTCTAAGTTTGGAGCCAGTTTCACAGTTGTGTTTAAGTCTGAAACCAGTTTCACAGTTGTGTCTAAGTCTGAAACCAGTTTCGCAGTTGTGTCTAAGTTTGGAGCCAGTTTCACAGTTGTGTGTTTAAGTTTCACCTGTTGTACTTTTATATTTTGTATTTGTAGCATTAGATTTTTAGAAGATTGGACAAAATGGCTTTCCCCTACATGATAGGACCTGGGGGTCAGCCTTATGTTATACAACAGGTTCCTATAATGCAGCAAGCTGTTCCATTGATGCAGGCTACACCACAGATGCCCCCGCAAGTACAGCCACCACCTCAGCCAGTTCCTCAAAAATTACCTGATTATATGTCAGAGGAAAGACTCCAAGAAAAAGGTATAAAATTTTCAAAGTATGAGTTTATTCATTAACAGGACTGAACAATCATGGTTTATACATTTTTCAGGTACCAGTCTTTTTTGACAGTAAAAGTGTGATCATGTTGGTATAAAATTTTCAAAGTATGAGTTTATTCATTAACAGGACTGAACAATCATGGTTTATACATTTTTCAGGTACCAGTCTTTTTTGACAGTAAAAGTGTGATCATGCTTGTAAGACTGGATTAGTGGTTTTGGGGAAATTCACATTTCATATAGTTTATGATAATTAACGGCTGAAATAAGTTGTTTCCAGATACAAACTTGTACCTGCTCCTGTGTTATAATTTAAAATAAATCATGTATTGTTTAGTTTCATTTTTTATATAAACTCAGGGCTGTTCCAGAAAAAATTACATGGTACCCTTTGACGGCAAACGATATATTTTTCTGTGGGTTGTGGGGGTATCTGACATTTATTTTCTGTGGGTGGTTGTATCTCAAATAAATTAAATTCTATGGGTTGTCGCAAAATTTATATTATTTTAATTTATTTCTGTCGTTTTTATGTCGCGAAAACTTGCCTCTCCTCTAAACAAATTAAACTGCAGGAAATAATCGTTTATATGACATCACGGTAACAAAAAAAAGGTAAACAAGTTAGCTCCCCTGTATTGTTGTTTTGTGTACCGACATAAAGACGGTTCGAAGACTGCTTATTTGTGTTAATCCAGAAAATTTACGCCATGCGGCCGAGGTCAGTTGAAGACGTCTGCGCTTGGTTGGAGCAGAACGGGCTGACAGAATACAAAAATACATTCATAGGTGAGTATATTATTAGAAATGATTGATACGTCTAAGAAATAAAAGGAAAACCATGCATTTCTACACCCCCCTCTGAAATACCGCTGTGTTCGCATTAAAAGACATCGTGTTTAATTTCTGGCATTATGGGGTTCATACCTGTATTTAAAATTGTCTTTGATCAAACGGTACATGTTTGATTTTAAATTTTAACGTTAATTTGAGTTTAAAACCTGATCAAACATCGCCAACATGTTGGCAATTTCCGGGAATACCCCTCGAATGTTAAAATTAGAATATGGTTGAGCCAATCAAATTAAAGTTAATAAATTTCTATCTCGTAACAGCTAATGAACACGAATGTAACTGTTTATGGGATTCCCCCATTAAATGGAGCAAAATATCGCCGACTTTTAGTAATGTTTATCTGTTTATAAAGATATCGGTTTATAAAGAAACGATCTTTTATCTTTTGACAACTCTAAGGATTATTTCATTCAGCTCCAGTCGAAATTTAATGTTAATGAACCAGCATTGTCAGCAACGTCTGAGAGTGAGAGGCCCATAGGGAATTACGTTAGCCATAAATTTTTCTCTCATTTACGTAGAAATTTTTGTAATATTGCAGTGATTTTATGATTAAAATGTTACCTGACTGTAAGTACTGACAAAGAATAACCTTAACTGAATTTTGTTTGTATTTTGAAAAACTGAACACAGTTTGTATTATTATCTCAGTATTAGAGTTAAGTACAAAATAAAATTTGAATGATTTGATATAAGGTTTTTTTTTATTTATTTATTTTTTTTTTGCATATTCCTATCTAGTGCAGAGAAGTGTGATTTTATTAGAATAAGTAAAGTCACTCCCAGACTTCTCTGTTTCATTTTCTTGTGTATGTGTGTGTGTGTGTGTGTATATATATATATATATATATATTTTTTTTTTTTTTTCTCATGGCTCTTCATGATTTTAAATTTAAATTATGATGAATCTATTCACAACAATGACAGTTCATACCGAATCTCAGAAATTACACTGCATGCTTGCTTTTTGTTAAGGACCCCATTTTTCCATCTCTTTTATTATAAACGCCATATCAATTACATGAACAGTGTAAAACTCACTTCAATATTTCGGTCACGGTTTTGACCATGAATAGCTGAAATATTGCAGATGCTGCTTTAAGCATGAGTTATCTCACTCATTCACTCAGTCAAGGTCAATCTGTTTCAATTGTAAAAGGAACTTTTTAAAAAATTATCCTTTTGTAAAGCCTTCCACAGTGGATTGCAAAATTGGAAATAACAAAATACCGACTTGAATTTTGTGCTCAGTGTGCACACTTCAGAAACTAATTCCAATCAGTTACACTAAGACCTAAAAGTTGGAAGAAAAACAACAAACCGAAAAGTGTGTAATTTGGGGTATTAGTTTTTATGTATACTTGTACAATTTTTTAAAACTATCCCAATAACTGGTTGAAGTACCCAGTGTCCATAAAAATTCAACATTATAAATGTACATATGGATATACAACAAAATATATAATGGCTTGGGCATTTATCAGGGTACTAAGCTTTTCTGAAAGCTATTTAAGAGACATTACTTAAAAAGGTCCAACTTGTATACAGTGGGACAGAGAATCCTGTCCATTCGCCTTTAGTGCAAGGGGGCACATTGTGGTGTTTCACCAGTAATACCATACGGCATGGAATGTGGAAGATTAACAAGGTTAGAGAAGTAAAAAAGATGGTATAATTTCTTTTATATGCTGTAAATGTACTTATTTTCGCGCAATCAAATTTTAGCGCAAATGACATGTTGGCACTAATTCGCGCAATCATAAATTAGCGCACTCACGGTTTGTAGAAGTTAATTTTAGAAATGGACTGTAATAACGTATCATAATTACTAGATTTATTTTCTATTTATTTTCTTGTTAAGAGTGTTCAAAATGTAAACATATGTACCTCACGTTGACCTATTAAATGTTTAAATAAGATTTTACTGAAAAAATAAGGCGTGTGAAGTATAAAAATGACGTTTGTGTGTGTTGAAAGGTATTTTATGCTTACTTTCTTCGTAAATTTTTTTGAATTTAATGAATTAAACCATTAACTTTTGTATTGAAGTCTGACGTGCATTGATTCGGTTATAATGCTCTTTGATTGCATTTTCCACCGATCTTTAAGGAGCACCTTTGACATACATGGTGATTCCAATAATCTTGGCTGGATATTTGTTTCAGGGAGATGGATCATCTTGATTTAACGAAACTAACGAGATTCAAATTTTACAGACGGTGTGAAAGGGATTGAAATATCAATGGTTTAGACGCGAATCATAGCTTGGGTCAAGACGCCGCTCTTGACCAATCAAAATCCTGTTTGCATAAACGATAAGGCTGGTTTCTTCCCTCTGTCGGTTGATTAAAGTGACATGCAAGCTGATGTTAAATAAATTGTTAATTAAACTGAATTCACAACACTTGTGAGTAGTTCTCTGTTTTTATTGATAATTCTACCTGTGATAATGATTTGGATACGCTTATGATCTGATACAACTGATAAGCTACTTAAGTCTTTGTTTGCAAACCGAAAAAAAAAAAAAAATGTGTAGATTAATTTCGTTTGTTATGATACTTGGTGAATTTTTTTAAAATGAAAATTAATTAAATCTTTACTTAGTTAATTAAAACGGGTAAAATATATCAAACTGAAACAAAACACTTAAGTAGACAAAAACCACTTCCTCGGATCATATACAAAATCGACGATTCTGGAATTTTGTTTGGGTCCGAATTTTAAATGAGTTGAATCTTTTTTAAACATCAAATTTTAGCTAAAAAACCTCCTGCGTTAATTATACAGAAAACATTTATTCGCGGTAATCATAAATTAGCGCGATTTGTCTAGCGCGAAAATCGCTAAAATAAGATTACCGCTAAATAAAGTACATTACAGTAGTCTGAATACAAGGTTTCATAATATTTTAAAGTGAGATTTTTCCTGTCAAGCAAGAATCATATTTTATGGGACCTCTGTAATTTGTGATAATTGCAAAGTTTACAAGTTAAATGGAGGTTGCATGTGGGGAATACTGCATCTGAGGAGTTGATTCTTTTCCTCAGAACTTTTTGTATGAATTGTTACTTTTAATTGTAATATCACATTTATGAGGATACATCCTGTATTGATCTAAAACTTATTATTGATTTAATTTATTTATATGGGTGGTGGTATCTCTGAATAATTAAATTCTACGGGTGGTTGTATTAGAAAGAAAAAAAGAAATTGTGGGTGGTGGGGGTTTCAAAAAAGTGCCTTCAAACCCACCCATACAGTTTTTTCTGGAACAGCCCTCACTAAAATTATAGAATTCTTTGATTTTCTTTGAAAGTGAATTGAATTATTGCTCTGTCATACCAACTTCTTATATGTACACAAATTCAACATCAAAGATATTATCAGGGTCATAGGAAGTGGCAGTATCAGAAAAATTTAAATGGATAAAAACCTTGTAGAATCTCAATAATTTAACAAGTATTACAACAATGGGAATTCCAAAACTGACTGTGTGTTTGGCCTCTGATATTTTCATTTAATATATCGATAGATTGATTTATTGATAGCTTTAATAACGTTTTACACCCTGGTCAAGAATATTTCATTTAAATCAAGACATCACCAACATATTTTACAATGTGTTTTAGGCTATTTTGTTTTTGTGACTTTGATCTTTTGTTTCATCTATGGTTTTCTGGTTCTTAAATAGTAAACATGTACTACTAGAATTACAAAAAAGTAATCCCTGACTGATTTTAATATTTGTATGACTGAAAAAGTAGACAATGTATAATAAATAATAATGAACCTCAAATGTTGGAAACTATTGACAAAAGTAATTCACTTACAAAGTAGACAGTCTTTTCATTGTATTAACAGACATATAATCAAATAAATATCAACCCAAAAGGTTATTTTTACTTATACTTTATTTGTAAAATTACTTAGAGATAATATCAGTGTTCATATCGATGTTGATAGTGTCTTACACTACCCAAAAGACACTGACTGACTGAGACATACTTGTTATTAAACATTAAGTTGTTTTAGAAGTTGTATAAATGAATATTTTAAGGTTGAAATATTTGTTACAAATTTTTACAGCAAGAAAATGGCAACAGCTACAGGCAAAAAGATATAGTGAGAAACGAAAGTTTGGATTTGTTGATGCACAGAAAGATGAATTGCCTCCAGAGCATGTTAGAAAAATTATCCGAGATCATGGAGACATGACCAACAGAAAATTCCGACATGACAAAAAGAGTTTATTTAGGGTATGTTGACCTACTTTATATAAAGTATTCAGATACATTAATTGTAATAATGAACAAAATATAAAATTGTAATATCTAGGTAGTGACTTATAGATAGACCATTCTATTGTACAATTTATATTAAATTTATTTTATCATTAATTTATTTTATTGTTATTGTTATATTTATATTTATTTTATTTTGATTGCCAGTGCTCTGAAGTATATGCCACATGCTGTGCTAAAGTTGATGGAGAACATGCCGATGCCATGGGAACAGATCAGAGATGTGAAAGTCCTGTATCATATTACTGGGGCCATTACATTTGTAAATGAGATCCCCTGGATTGTAGAACCAATTTATATAGCACAGTGGGGGTAAGATATTTTATATTGAAAGAATAGAGACAAGTTATAACTTGATTAATATTTGGTTCAATTTTGCAGCAGGCTTTCTGCTTGCCATTATGGAAGCAGCTTTAATTACAAATGATTCTTGTATTTCAAATAGCTTATTGACCAGATTTAAATTCTGTTCATATTACAATTGATCTAACTTCTAATACATGTAGGTGTACACTTTATTTTTTTTTATAAGATAAATATTTATAGTTTATCAAACATGTCAGATTTTCAGAAAAATTGACTGTGTTTTTGTTATAGAACCATGTGGATAATGATGAGAAGAGAGAAACGTGACCGTCGACATTTTAAACGTATGAGATTTCCTCCTTTTGATGATGAAGAACCTCCTTTAGACTATGCTGATAACATATTGGATGTAGAGCCACTGGAGGCTATACAGATGGACCTTGATCCTGATGAAGATAAACCTGTTGCTGGATGGTTCTATGATCATAAACCTCTGTCTGATTCAAAGTAATTGTTTATTATCTACTTAATGTTAACCTAATTACTGGCACTCTTGACACTGACTAGTTTTATGGCATACACATCTGATTTAAAGAACTTTATATAAACTATTAAATATTCAAAGTTTTACATGTCAAACTTTGAAGTCACTGGTTTCTATCCTGTGGACTGGCCTAAATATTACCTGTCCAACTTAAAAGTCACTGAACTCTGGCCTGTGGACTGGCCCAAATGTTACATGTCCAA
>JARBDR010000086.1:0-100345 GCA_029721355.1 Tegillarca granosa
TATAGTTAGGTCACTGAAGATACGTGTTTATTCGGTGTCTTGTGGTATCTTGCCTTGTTGGCGTTATAGTTAGGCTCTGAGATACGTGTTTATTCCGTGTCTTGTGTGTACATCTTGCCTTGATGGGCGTTATAGTTAGGACTCTGAGATACGTGTTTATTCCGTGTCTGTGTACATCTTGCCTTGATGGGCGTTATAGTTAGGTCACTGAGATACGTGTTTATTCGTCGTGTCTTGTGTATATCTTGCCTGGATGAGGCGTTATAGTTAGGTCACTGAGATACATGTTTATTCCTTGTCTTGTGTGTATCTTGCCTTGGTGGGCGTTATAGTTAGGTAGGTCACTGAGATACATGTTTATTCCTGGTCTTGTGTGTATCTTGCCTTGATGGGCGTTATAGTTAGGTCACTGAGATACGTGTTTATTACGTTGTCTTGTGTGTATCTTGCCTTGATGGGTGTTTATAGTTAGGTCACTGAGATACGTGTTTTATTCCTTGTCTTGTGTGATATTTGCCTTGATGGGTGTTATAGTTAGGTCACTGAGATACGTGTTTATTCCTTGTCTTGTGTGTATCTTGCCTTGATGGGCGTTATAGTTAGGTCACTGAGATACGGTGTTTATTCCGTGTCTTGTGTGTATCTTGCCTTGATGGGTGTTATAGTTTAGGTCACTGAGATACGTGTTTATTCCGTGTCTTGTGTGTATCTTGCCTTGATGGGGCGTTATAGTTAGGTCACTGAGATACATGTTTATTCCTTGTCTTGTGTGTATCATGCCTTGATGGGCGTTATAGTTAGGACTCTGAGATACGTGTGTTATTCCTGGTCTTGTGTGTATCTTGCCTTGATGGGCGTTATAGTTAGGTCACTGAGATACGTGTTATTCCGTGTCTTGTGTGTATCTTGCCTTGATGGGTGTTATAGTTAGGTCACTGAGATACGTGTTTATTCCGTGTCTTGTGTGTATCTTGCCTTGATGGGCGTTATAGTTAGGTCACTGAGATACATGGTTATTCCTTGTCTTGTGTGTATCTTGCCTTGATGGGCGTTATAGTTAGGTCACTGAGATACGTGTTTATTCCTTGTCTTGTGTGTATCTTGCCTTGATGGGTGTTATAGTTAGGTCACTGAGATACATGTTTATTACGTGTCTTGTGTGTATCTTGCCTTGATGGGTGTTATAGTTAGGTCACTGAGATACGTGTTTATTCCTTGTCTTGTGTGTATCTTGCCTTGATGGGTGTTATAGTTAGGTCACTGAGATACGTGTTTATTCCTTGTCTTGTGTGTATCTTGCCTTGATGGGTGTTATAGTTAGGACTCTGAGATACGTGTTTATTCCTTGTCTTGTGTGTATCTTGCCTTGATGGGCGTTATAGTTAGGTCACTGAGATACGTGTTTATTCCGTGTCTTGTGTGTATCTTGCCTTGATGGGTGTTATAGTTAGGTCACTGAGATACGTGTTTATTCCTTGTCTTGTGTGTATCTTGCCTTGATGGGTGTTATAGTAAGGACCCTGAGATACATGTTTTTTCCTTGTCTTGTGTGTATCTTGCCTTGATGGGCGTTATAGTTAGGTCACTAAGATACGTGTTTATTCCTTGTCTTGTGTGTATCTTGCCTTGATAGGCGTTATAGTAAGGACCCTGAGATACATGTTTATTCCGTGTTTTGTGTGTATCTTGCCTTGATGGGCGTTATAGTTAGGTCACTAAGATACGTGTTTATTCCTTGTCTTGTGTGTATCTTGCCTTGATGTGCGTTATAGTTAGGTCACTGAGATACGTGTTTATTCCGTGTTTTGTGTGTATCTTGCCTTGATGGGCGTTATAGTTAGGTCACTAAGATACGTGTTTATTCCGTGTCTTGTGTGTATCTTGCCTTGATGGGTGTTATAGTTAGGTCACTGAGATACGTGTTTATATCGTGTCTTGTGTGTATCTTGCCTTGATGGGCGTTATAGTTAGGTCACTGAGATACATGTTTATTCCGTGTCTTGTGTGTATCTTGCCTTGATGGGCGTTATAGTTAGGTCACTGAGATACGTGTTTATTCCTTGTCTTGTGTGTATCTTGCCTTGATGGGTGTTATAGTTAGGTCACTGAGATACATGTTTATTACGTGTCTTGTGTGTATCTTGCCTTGATGGGTGTTATAGTTAGGTCACTGAGATACGTGTTTATTCCTTGTCTTGTGTGTATCTTGCCTTGATGGGCGTTATAGTTAGGTCACTGAGATACGTGTTTATTCCTTGTCTTGTGTGTATCTTGCCTTGATGGGCGTTATAGTTAGGTCACTGAGATACGTGTTTATTCCTTGTCTTGTGTGTATCTTGCCTTGATGGGCGTTATAGTTAGGTCACTGAGATACGTGTTTATTCCTTGTCTTGTGTGTATCTTGCCTTGATGGGTGTTATAGTTAGGTCACTGAGATACATGTTTATTACGTGTCTTGTGTGTATCTTGCCTTGATGGGTGTTATAGTTAGGTCACTGAGATACGTGTTTATTCCTTGTCTTGTGTGTATCTTGCCTTGATGGGTGTTATAGTTAGGTCACTGAGATACGTGTTTATTCCTTGTCTTGTGTGTATCTTGCCTTGATAGGCGTTATAGTTAGGTCACTGAGATACGTGTTTATTTCGTGTCTTGTGTGTATCTTGCCTTGATGGGTGTTATAGTTAGGTCACTGAGATACGTGTTTATTCCTTGTCTTGTGTGTATCTTGCCTTGATGGGTGTTATAGTTAGGACTCTGAGATACGTGTTTATTCCTTGTCTTGTGTGTATCTTGCCTTGATGGGCGTTATAGTTAGGTCACTGAGATACGTGTTTATTCCGTGTCTTGTGTGTATCTTGCCTTGATGGGTGTTATAGTTAGGTCACTGAGATACGTGTTTATTCCTTGTCTTGTGTGTATCTTGCCTTGATGGGTGTTATAGTAAGGACCCTGAGATACATGTTTTTTCCTTGTCTTGTGTGTATCTTGCCTTGATGGGCGTTATAGTTAGGTCACTAAGATACGTGTTTATTCCTTGTCTTGTGTGTATCTTGCCTTGATAGGCGTTATAGTAAGGACCCTGAGATACATGTTTATTCCGTGTTTTGTGTGTATCTTGCCTTGATGGGCGTTATAGTTAGGTCACTAAGATACGTGTTTATTCCTTGTCTTGTGTGTATCTTGCCTTGATGTGCGTTATAGTTAGGTCACTGAGATACGTGTTTATTCCGTGTTTTGTGTGTATCTTGCCTTGATGGGCGTTATAGTTAGGTCACTAAGATACGTGTTTATTCCTTGTCTTGTGTGTATCTTGCCTTGATGGGTGTTATAGTTAGGACTCTGAGATACGTGTTTATTCCTTGTCTTGTGTGTATCTTGCCTTGATGGGCGTTATAGTTAGGTCACTGAGATACGTGTTTATTCCGTGTCTTGTGTGTACATCTTGCCTTGATAGGCGTTATAGTTAGGTCCCTGAGATACGTGTTTATTCCGTGTCTTGTGTGTATTTTGCCCTGATAGGCGTTATAGTAAGGACCCTGAGATACGTGTTTATTCTGTGCCTTGTGTGTATCTTGCCTTAATAAGCGTTATAGTTAGGCACTGAGATACGTGTTTATTCCGTGTCTTGTGTATATCTTGCCTTGATGGGCGTTATAGTTAGGACCCTGAGATACGTGTTTATTCCGTGTCTTGTGTATATCTTGCCTTGATAGGCGTTATAGTTAGGACCATGAGATACGTGTTTATTCCGTGTCCTGTGTTGATCTTGCCATAATAGGCGTTATAGTTAGGACTCTGAGATACGTGTTTATTCCTTGTCTTGTGTGTATCTTGCCTTGATGGGTGTTATAGTAAGGACCCTGAGATACATGTTTTTTCCTTGTCTTGTGTGTATCTTGCCTTGATGGGCGTTATAGTTAGGTCACTAAGATACGTGTTTATTCCTTGTCTTGTGTGTATCTTGCCTTGATAGGCGTTATAGTAAGGACTCTGAGATACGTGTTTATTCCTTGTCTTGTGTGTATCTTGCCTTGATGGGTGTTATAGTAAGGACCCTGAGATACATGTTTTTTCCTTGTCTTGTGTGTATCTTGCCTTGATTGGCGTTATAGTTAGGTCACTAAGATACGTGTTTATTCCTTGTCTTGTGTGTATCTTGCCTTGATAGGCGTTATAGTAAGGACCCTGAGATACATGTTTATTCCGTGTCTTGTGTTTATCTTGCCTTGATAGGTGTTATAGATAGAACTTGCTTTGCCGTGTTCTGTCTGGTATAATAGATAACATTTGTTATCTGTTACGTTTATTTTAAGAGTAGTAAACAGGGTTCACTGTCACCGTCTTGTGTATTTTAAAAATATTAATGCACTGATAACTCTGCATTTAGATGTACACATTTTCGCTTAATTAAAATAATAAGTGACCCTTGGTTCTAACTTAAACCACACAAACATTGACATTTGGTCAGTCCATTACAATGACCACTCAACACCACTTGAATAACTCGAAAGTCCTCGGTCTGTAAGGTATCCATTTTTTTCTGGTCAAAGTTACGCCGACGATGACCATTCACGCCACTTTATATAAATGCACATCTGCACATGCATAAAGTGCAGTAACAAAATTACCCTGCAGGATGAATGAGAAATTACATGCTTTGTTAATTAAGATAAAAAAGAAAAAGACCATCTCTTTGTTTTCTCGTGTTTCCTCTGGTTTCTGCAATATAAAGAAGTTAAACGTATCTAAATTGTAAAAATATGTTGATTAAAAGGGGACTATGAATAAGGAAAAAACTAAGAAAATGTAGTCAAACATAAAAATACTGGTCCACCCTCAATTTACAGTCCCAAACTATGAAACATGGCAAATCAAGTTAAACGCGCAAACAACAACAACAACAACAACAATAATAATAACAATAATAATAATAATAATAATAATAATAATAATAATAATAATAATAATAATAATAATAATAATTATCATCATCATCATTATCATTATGACGATGATGATGATTACTACTACTACTACTACTACTATTACTACTACTACTACTACTTACAACAACAACAACAACAACAACAACAACAGCAGCTTAAAAAATTTATTTACAAATATTACCAAATTGAAAAATATATGTTTTATAAAAATAATAAGATAGACCAATTTAATAAAAAATGGGGTAGTATAAACCTAATGACTGGATTGCATAATAAAATATAACGGTAAGTCATATGTGAAGTCAAGTAGATACTAGAACTTATAACATGTTTAGACGTATTTATGTGATACCCAGTACGTTCATAAACTGTATTAGTATTATTTTACTTATTTATTTTTTTCCAAAACTCTCTGTACCTTTAAAACTTGAAAGTATATTATACTTTGTTTGTTTATTAGTTAAACATATAGATAAAATGATATTATTATTATAAGTGTTTGATGGAATATAAAAATTTTATTGTTTTGTATTGATAATTATGTTCCAATAATACTTTATATATCAAGCTGTATAGACTGTAAATGTAAGAAATGGAAATAAACTCATTATATAAAAAAAACAGCAGCAACAATAGCAGCAGCAGCAGCAACAACAACAAACAACACATAATAATAATAATAATAATAATAATAATAATAATAATAATAATAATAATAATAATAATAATAATAATAATATAAGTATATTGTTATATATTATAATACATGTATTATATTATAATATATGCATGCATCTCATGCATGCCAGGTTTTCACAGTTAATTCTTCAAAGATTATATATAATATAAACTCGCTTAAATCACGTCGCTTATTGCTTGAAATTGCTGATAATATTATGGATTTACTATCAACATTTAGATATACTCAAATACTCTTTACCACTACTGGTAAAATAATTAAAAAGCTGATTCATTATTTTCGCCAAGAATTGAAAATTGATTATGTGACGTGAAACAGCATTAAAACTAAAGGTTTCGGCGATATGTTTGTCGCACACATTTTCGATTTAGATATTAGAATTGATGTGTATGACGTAGATAAAAAATGTGTAGGTTTTGACGTTTTATACGGAAGTAGCTGCTGATTTCAAGTGTAAAGGGTTTGTATTTGTTTTTAACTTCAATTCCGTCGTTAAATAATGTGACATTTCAATATTAGATAATTTTACTATCTATATGTAAAAGAATATTAGATTTTATATGTAACTCGAGTCGCAAATTATGACCAAATTTGTAAAAGTATTCGAAATTCTATCCATCTTTCAACCGTTCGTACTAAGCCGTATCCTTATTTTCCACTCTCTTAAGATTTGCTAGAGTTAAAGGCTTGTACTCATATCATAATTATTAAAAAGGATATTGGACATCATGAAATTCTTCAGTTATTTTAGTGGAAATCCAAATCAAATCAAATCAAATAAATTTTATTTATAGTCAATGCGGTTAAAAACAGTACAAACATAAGCTCTAGTGTATGAGGCGCCGTTTCTATATTTATTTACTATTTTAGCATATGCATAATTCATTTATGGATATCCATAAATCGAATTTAACATATGTAAAATTATTTAAAGATATCCAAAAATAATTTTGCATATGTAAAATTCGATTTATGGATATCCATAAATACATTTTTACATATGTTAAAATGCTGGCTATTTTTGCATATCCGGGAAAACACCTGTAGTAATTGCAGTGTTGATAATGTTTGTTAAAGGCATTGAAACTGCTAAATTTGATAGTTTTAATAGCTTTGGTGATATGCCATCTTGACCGGTGGCTTTCTTAATGCTTAGATTTCTAATTTCCCTAGAGACAAAATCTGATGTTACAGGTTTGAATTCAAAAATATTGGTACCTGTTTTATGATCTGTTATTACTTAACACTTGGATGTTCTTCATCTATAACATTATTGCTATTACCTATATTTTTTGCAACATTAATAAAAAAATTGTTAAAAACATTTGCAACCTTGTGCTGGTCATTGACAATAACGCCCACTTCCTCTAAAATAACATCTTTTGTACATTTACACCCTTAATACTTAGAAAAGGCTTGATGGTTGGCCAGAAGTCATTAGATTTGGGGCCTCCTATGCACCTTTCAAAAAAATAAGTTTTTATGGATTTTCTCTTTATTTTTGTAACCAAGTTTCTCTGTCGCCTATACATTTCCCAGTTATGTTGGGTTTTTACCCTATTGTACCTGTTCTTTAACATACACTTTTTGTAGATTGCCGTTTTAAGCTCTTTATTGATAAATGGTGCTGGTTTCTAACAGATTTTCTTTTCTTAATAGGTGCATGCCTATTTGTTACATCAAGAAAGGTATTCTCAAAATTTTCATACAATTTATTAGCATCCTGACTATTGGTACTAGCATTTAATTTTGAAATTAACTCATTTATGTATAACTCTTTATTTACTTTTTATTATATATTTTTTTCATCATATTTTTATAGGTTAAACCCTTTTATGTCTGCCTTGGCTGAAAGTTTATTTGGATCAATCTGGCAGTTTACTTAGCTGATAGATATCTTAGTTCTAGTGATGTCAGATTTGTAGAAATAATTCAAAATCAGATTGACAAGTTTGCCAAGAAAAATAGACCAAACTGGTAAGTATTAAGGATTACTTGTAATTTAGCAAAATTGAGAGAGAGAGAGAGAGAGAGAGAGAGAGAGAGAGAGAGAGAGAGGGTTTATATTACCTTGATTGGGAATTTCAGGGGTTGCTCTGCCATTTGTCAATTTAGGCAATTGCTAATTTTTATAATGTCTGGCTCCAAAATATTGATTTTGGCTAATATTTTTGCTCCAAAATATCATATTAAGCTTATAGCTTCTGAGAAATTTTCCTATAAATTACTTTAGCTTCAAATTTTACAGTTGACCAATCTTTGGCTCCTACTTTTCAAGGTATTTTTCTTAGTGGAAGGCTATTGTTTTCTTTAGTAGTCATGTTTCTTGTACCATCCAGGAACTGATGTCCAATATAATTGAAAGTACTGAAGTATCTTGAATTGAACATAAAAAGAAAAAAATACATGTTACCCTTCCTCCACTCTAATATA
Source organism: Tegillarca granosa (assembly GCA_029721355.1). Lineage (NCBI taxonomy): Eukaryota > Metazoa > Mollusca > Bivalvia > Arcoida > Arcidae > Tegillarca > Tegillarca granosa. Next base: position 8,081 of record JARBDR010000086.1, read on the forward strand.
TATCAATTATAAGTGTTAAATGTAAAAAAAAAATCATGTTTTTTAATAAATGTGATACATGTGATTATGTGTAATTCTTGATAATACGTCTATTTTCCAGTGTTCTTTTATTCCCACCAGTTAATAGTTATCAGAGATTACTTATACATCAGACAAGTCAGAGATACATAGGTCTACACAGCTTTTCTGTTGGTGAAGGAGAAGGGAGAAGGACAGTTGTTTGTCACCAAAATCATTTGATAGGGTAACTATTGATTTTGTGTGGATAAAAAAAACATGTTTAGGTAAACTCTGTGATCATGTTACTAATTATTTTTGGTACACAGGTGGTTGTTATAGTATGCAGAGATGTTCAGTGTAGAAAGTATCAAGCAGTTGAAAATGATAGAGTGTTTCTACTGTAATTTTTTCTAATATAACCATTCATTGTTATATAGTCCAGGGCTCAGAATAAGGGCAAAAGTTGAGAGACATCACCCTTAACTGGCTAAAAATCAATATACTAGAGTTTTTTTAACACAGAAATTTATAAAAATAAAGTTTTCTAATTAAATGATGTAACTAATAATATCTTTTCTAGAAATTCATTTGGACAGGAATCATTGACTCATTACCATGTGTGCACACAAGGGGGGTAATTATTTTAAAAGAATTTAGTGCCTTTTTAAATTTTAATTTTTATACAAACAAGTAAATAAATAAGATTATAAAATAAATAACTAAAAAAAGAAAATAATGAAGCAATATCTTAATTTGGAAAAGCAACATAGAAATGTAAGACTTTATGATCAAAAACCTGAAAAGGGATGAATTTTGCCATGGAAAAAACTTCTGTGTTTAAAAAAAACAAATCTGCCCCAGGTCATTTTGGCTTAGGCAGAAAATCACTTTTCCCTGATTCAAAATGTAATTTGAGCCCTGGTTTACACCTTTTCAAGTAACCTTAATGGTAAATACACACACACACACACACACACACACACACACACACACACACACACACATATATATATATATATATATATATATATATATATATATATATATATATATATATATATATATATGTATATTTATATATTTGTTTGATTAAGAATCATTTCTAAAACACAAGTTTGTAGCATACACAACTTGTTGCAACATGAGAGAATAAAATTTAATGAATGATTTAAGTGAGTGATACAGGTTCATTATCATTGACCACTTACATAAAAATCTGTAACACAATAAAACCTGATTTAATGCCCACTCCAAGACATTTTTTTGTTGAAGACTGCTATTTTAATTTTAATTAATAACTCTTAATTAATATCTTTTAATGGTTTTTATCATTTACATTTAAGGGAAACTGATTATAAAGAATTGATGTCATCTACTAGACCCTCCTCCTCTAGAGGAAGGGGGAGGGGAAAGTTTAAGGACAACAGTCCCACACCAAGTTACCACCAATCCAACCAACATGTTCAAGTGATCCAACCTGAAGAAAAGAAATCTGAAAATCAGATCCAAAGATCACAGGAAAAACAAAAATTGATAAGAGATCCAGTCAAGCAATCAAGGTAATTAATTGTTTAATATATGACCTAGTAATTAATTGTTTAATATATGTATGTATGCTTACATACTTTATGCAGTTAATTTTGGTAAGAATCAAGAGTTTTTAAATTACATTGTATGCAATCATCAGGGACCTAGACAACTAGCTTTTGTCTTTCTGTTACAAATAAAGAATTATAATTAATCTATTTTATTCAGTTGTAGTGAATCTGGTAAGAAACAAAACTTCTGAAAATTTTAAGCAAGCACCAAACATTGCTTAAAATTTCAATTTATTGACATTTTGATATAGATGTAATATGCCAACCAGAGATTTTATTGAAGTATAATTACATGTTTTTTTTATAATTTTTACAGGACAAGGAATAAGAAACCAGAAATCCAGGTATATGTACCAAAAGGTAGACGGTTATTGCAGGAACAACAACAACATGAGCAGCAACAACAGAGAGATCAAGGTGGAGGTGATGATGGTGGAGAATCCAGCAATGTTGAGGATAAAAACTTGTCAAAGATATCAGTTGATATGGGGACTTATAAAAATCCTCCCCATACTGGTGATGGCATAGGAGAAAATGGAAAAGGCTGTCAGGATGTTCAGAATGAATTAAAAGTGTCTCAAAATCAGACTTTGCGCTCTTCAGATAATGTTGATAATGTGCCTCACCACAATTCAGACACTGACAATAAAGTAGGAAGGAAGCCCAGAGGGAAGAATCAAGTATATATACCTCCTTATAGAAGACATTGTACAGAAAAACAAATAAATAATGAAGAAGGTCAAAATATTAATGAAGTAGAAATTGATGACTCGGAAAAAACATCTTTTGTTCAACCATCTGGGTCAGACTCCAATGATCAGATTGATATAATAAGTTCTAAAAGAACTATTACTGCATCTCCAAGTACAAAAAATGTTTTCAAACGACCAAAGAAGAAAGGTTTTATTGAAAGTAAAAATAACGTTGCTATTCAAGAGAAGTCATTATCAAATAAAAATTCCCAATGCATTCCTTCAAGGGATTTAACTTTTGTAGAAGACACTGATGTAAACAGTATTCACGAAAACCATTATGATTTCTGGAAAAACAAGGATAATTATTTATTTACAAACATGAACACAAAAATTTCTTCCTCAGTGTTAGAACCAGAGATTGATGATGGCACTGCAGAATATCTGAGAAACGAGTACTTACAAGCAATAGGAGGTAGTGATTTTAATGTTCAGAAAAATCTTTTCTATAAGCATCATCATGATATAAATAACAAAATAGCAGGTGAAACTTGTGAAGAAGAAGCAGACGACAATGGAATGGTACAGGAAATAGATTTAGATGATATTGAGATACATTCTCAGGAAGATGTGTCAGTAGATAAGACTTCTTCTCTGTTTAATGAGTCTAAGAACAGTACAGAAAAACAGTCTGAATATGTTGATTCTATTAGCATTGAAGGTTCAGATGATGAAAATGAATATGCTCTTTGTTCAGAGGAGCTTGATCATAAAACACATGATAATTCTAAATCAGAATCTCGAACTAAAGGGGTAAATAAAGTAGACTCTTCAGACTTTGGGGATAAAGAGATCAATATTAATAGACATGAAGATGGTAAAAACATTGTAAGTGAATATTCAGATAAAGATCCGCTTGTTAATAAACTGGATTTATCTGAAAAAGTTATGACAGATTGTGATAGTTCATGTGTTGGATCAGACAAAGTTAAATCCCAGGATAATGAATCTCATATAAATCGGTCTGAAGAAAAATCAGGTGTTAAGAAATTAAATCAAGTTAACATAGGAAATGATTCTGATTTGATGGGTATACAGGACAGTGATAGTAACATGACAAACTGTGAAGATCAAAAACTGAAAAATATATCTGGAGTATTAAAAAGAAAAACTGACAAAATGATTTCTAGTCCAAAAGCATTAAATGAGGTTCAGGATTTTATTTCTGTGAATAATGAATTCAAGGAGAGAGGTAAAGTTAATATGTGTGTGTGTGTGTGTGTGTGTGTGTGTGTGTGTGTGTGTGTGTGTGTGTGTGTGTGTGTGTGAGAGAGAGAGAATGAGAGAGAGAGAGAGAGAGAGAGAGAGAGAGAGAGAGAGAGAGAGAGAGAGAGAGAGAGAATAAAACCTTCTTAACCATTAAAACTAAATCATATTGAAGCTCTTATACAAATTACTAGTTCTAGGAAAAAAAATTCAGAAAGAACATGTACATGTAGTAAATCAATCTTAATATACCAGTACTCAAATTTATAACACAGACTTTCAGTAATTAGATCCTGAAAAGTAAGGATGTATATTAAGCTTGTTAGTTTGAGAATTTTAGATCATTAACTAATATTTTACATTTACTAATCATTTACAAGAGAGTATTGAATGATTAAGACATTATCAAAAGCTGTTTTAATAGGTATGTAATTAATTGTCAAACAACTTGATTTTCTGATTTTACACCAACTTGTACCAAAACATTATGTATTTTATAAAAGATTCTTTTTATATATATATATTGACTACAGCATAATTTTATGCAAAAAAATAAAATAAATTCTTGTTTAAAGAATATTTAATACATGTGGTCTTCATAAAAGAAGTTGGTTTTGGTTGAATAATAAAGCAAAAGGACATTGAAAGTGATGTTAATGGCATGTGGTCGTTATGCAGAGGTTATTATATAGCATGCTTTACCATGTCAGACCTTTTTGTGTCGCCTGACTAGGCGACATATAGGGATTACTTTCATCGGCGGCGGCGTTCGGATTTCCTTGTCCGGAGCATAACATTGGTGTTGTACGTTCAAATGACTCCAAACTTGGTGTGCATGTTTCTGGCAATGACTCAAAGTGCAGTGCACAAGAACCCAACTCTATCTTGTTCAGTTTTTGAATTATTTCCCTTTGATTGATTTTTATAGAGCATTTCTTGTCCGGAGCATAACTTTGGTGCAGTATGTTCAAATGACTCCAAACTTGGTGTACATGTTTCTTGCTATGACTCAAAGTGCAGTGTACAAGAACCACAACTCTATCTTGTTCCGTTTTTGAATTCCCTTTGATTGATTTTTATGCAGTGTCAGGCGACACATCTGTTTCAAAGAAACATATCATTACATAAATAACAACAATACAAAACATCTTTGTTTTTATCTGTTATGTAGAAAATAAAGAATATGTGACACGATGGTCGTCAGAATCCTCAGAAGAAGAAGACGAAGACTCTTGGGACAAAATGTTTGATGAGGATGGTGAATGTTTAGATCCAAAAAGTCTGGAAGAGGTATCTTTTTGTAATTTTTAGAGATGTTAAAAATGTTAAATGTTTAGATCCAGAATGTTATCTCTGTATAATAATATTTTGTAAATCACTCCATTTTTCATAATTTCTGCAAGTCCGTTGTAAATCATGATTTGTGAAATTACCATGGCATACATGTATGATTTGTAAATTTGTACATTGTATAAATTTAGAGCACACAGTTCTTTAATTGGGAAAAAAAAAACCAAAAAAAAAAAAAAACCAGTTGGGTGATGCCAGATGAAACATCAACCTCTCACTCTTAACTATTTGTTCCAAAATATTTTCTTTGATAAAATGTTTCTAAATGTTTTTATTCCATATGTTTTATTTTTCTTAAAACTGTGTAAAACAAATTATCAGGAATTATGTATCTGTATATTTTCTTGATCGATTACTAGTACCATGGAAATGCCAATACTGTTTAGGTCATTAATTTCAATATGCATATATATTTTTTCAGCTAACAAATAAGGTTGGCAAAGTGAAGATTAAAAAAGCAACAATAGATTATTATAATTATCAACCAAAAGATCCACAGTTAGATTATGATGGTAAATATACTTTTATTATTTATCACAAATGATTCATCTCATTTCTCTTGCCTGATCACCCTGACTGAGGTAATTATTACCCAAATATCTTGCTTCAGTTGATTTTATTGTGTATATACGAAATGTGGAGTTTAGTCTTAGTCGATTGTACTTTTTTCATCACAATGTGAACTATTTCACTTCAGATGATTAAACTTTGTCGTCTGTATATTGACTACCTCACCTCTGCAAGACATTTCCAAAACATACGGAATTTGGAAAGACATATGAAAATAAACAAGTGTGTTCTTTAATGGAATATTTCTACTGAATAGAGCCGAGTTCCCCTGTTAAAACTTGTATATGTTTTCACATAGAGTAAAAATCATTGTTAGTGTCAATATACTAGGTCATATGTGACACCAAAGTTTTGTCTTGATAGTATTGGTTTGATAATGAATTGTTTGGTTCTTTATATATTTTTCCCTCCAGAATTGGGACATATTATAGAGGTTTACGATTTTCCTGCAGAATTCACCACTAGAGATCTTCTTACAGCATTCCAGCAATTCTCGTAAGTTGTAACTTGATAAGTCATACAATCACATTGTTTTAGCTTCAATTTGCTTTTCTACTACATTCGGAGATCGATTCTACTGCACAATTGAATGCAGTAGAATAGGGGACAAGAAGTGACATCACTGCATAGTGGTTTATTCTATGATTGTTAGTTGGAACAGTCAACTTTTATAGAGATAATTATAGTTGTTAATCTTTTCTGAGTGATAAATTTTAGTTATATTTTGTGGTTATTTTAAAAAAAAGTTAAAAAGGACTGAAAATATGAGGGATGACATTTGGTTTTCATTGTTATTTAAGGCAGTCCATTTTACTGCATAACTGCATGCAGTACAGTCAAAGTGATTGTCATTTCTTAAGTGTTGAAAATGTTTGTTTGTTGATCAAAACTAAGTTTCATTTCATTCTTAAAATTTCTAAAATTCTGAAAATTTTGAACAGTTTTCTCTCTCCCCACCTCTCTCTTTCTCTCTCTTTCAAATATGGCATTTTACAAGTAAACTTTGAAAATTAAAATCTTTAAGCATCAGAAACTTTCCAAAGCAGTAATTTCTTTTATACAGTCATCAACTGTTGTTCTTAAAAATAAGAAATATTGTGGTACCTGCTTTGATTTATATCATGGTTTTCCATATATCTCTGTTGCTGGGCGACTGTTAAAAACATAACACAGACTTATACAGTAAAATTGATTTTATATTTTTTTTTTTTTTTGCAGAGGAAAAGGTTTTGATATAAAATGGGTGGATGATACTCATGCATTAGCAGTTTTTGCTAGTGCGATAGCAGGTATAGTGATATAAACATTGGAAATCCTTCACCTCGGTTAAGATGATTCATTAAAATGATAGTACTTAATATACTTGTCTGGAACTTTGAGTTTCAGATAGGCTTTTCTGATGTTCCCAGTTAGTTTTATCTAAAAAATCAGAAGATTTATATTGACATATTTGCACCTTAGATTAGACATGATTGACTTTGTTTGATAAAAAGTTGAAAAATTCTTGTAATTTGCAGATATTATGTAGTTTTTGTTAAAATAAATCACTTACACATGTAGTGCTGGCAGTAAAAATCTCATGCTGAGCAATATATCATATCATATTTGGTTTCAATTTTACATATATTTATCACAAGTAATACATTGTTATAGATTCTATTTATAAACAACTTAAAATTAGCATTGATTTTAGGGGTTTTGTTAGCATTTTGTACATGTGCTACTAGCACCCAAATGGAAATCCTAAATTTTCTTCAAGAATATGAACAGATGAATTAAACATCATTATAAAAATAAAGGCTAAATTCGGTTGTTTATGGACATATTTCAAATTTAATTGCACATTGTACTATGGGAAATATTAAAATTTAAGAGGTTCTGAAAGAAACTTAGACATTGGCTTTCACCTACATATTATGTGTTGTTAGCAATGTGTTGCACCAAAATTAAGAAATCCTTGTTGAAATTCCAGGTTTACCATAATAATTCTTCTGGACAGGATACAATATTACAAATTTCTCCAATGGATTACCACTGCTATATCTGAAGGATTGTAGTCAGTTCAAAATATAAAATAATCTCTATACGATAAAGTCACTCTCTCTCTCTCTTTCTCATTCTCTCTTACACACACAACCATTCATGCACACACACACTGGCATTATATGTAACATTTGTATGAAGCACAAAAGATAATCTTGTTAATTAAACACTTAATAATTTTTGTTTTTGAAAACAGTTCAAAGAATGATGTAGACAAATTGTAAATTATTTTCAGCTAAAGATGCCTTGAAGATGACCCATCCTCTGTTGAAAGTAAGATGTCTCTCAGAGTCAGCAAGGCAATGTAAAGTTAAAGCAAGAAAATGCACAGGTATGCACAAGTCAATGCATTGCTAAATGTAATTTGAAAGGCTTCAAAAATGATAAAGGTAAAATACTTTATATCTTATATTCAAGTACAAACATGTAATTTCTTTTCAAAAAATTTTAATTTGTACCAGTAAAGTTTTAATTCCAACAAAAGCTTGTAAATGTTTTAATTACCCATGTGTACTAGTCTATATACACACCAGCTAAACTTTCAGGTGACATTTTGATCGGCTTGTAAATTTATCTGTATTACTCTAATTGAAGATATGATATATATATCCAGACAACTGTCAGTGTTAAGATGTATTATCAATATAAGAAGTCTAAGTTGATGAATACTTATTTTGTATTTGAATTTAGTTGGTTTTGCAAATTTAGTGCAAATTTTTGTCCAACAGGCATTGAAAAGATTGAAAATGAAACATATTTCTTGATTATTCTCGAGTTGAGTCTTTAAAGTACAGAGTAATGGATAAAAGATTAACAATGGTGATCATTGAATGTAGTTTCTTTTGGTTGAGGAAGATATTTATATATTGCAGAGTTTTTACAACCATACAAACCACGCCCAGAAACCTCTGCTGTTACAGCAAGACGTCTAGTCACAGGTGCTCTAGGCCTGGCTCCAAAGCTATCAAAAGAACAAAGAGAAAAAGAAAGAAAAGTATTGAAAGAGGCAAGAGGTAAAACATCCTTAATTTTACCATTATTCTTCACTTAAGTGATATTGTGGTATTATTTTTTACCACCTACTTATTTAATTGATTTCCTTTATAAACACTGGTCATGTGAAAAAAATGGATGTTTCTCCATTGTTATTGGGAAAGTTATTTCTCTTGACAAAGCATATACTTGAAAAAAAAATTAACAGTTAAGCAAGTCAGGTAACAAAAATAATTTGCAACAATTTTCAGAAAGAAAGATTTTCTGACTGTCAAGATATTTAAAAAAAAATTTCATCTTGAAAAGACAACTGTAAGGTATGCATGTAAACATGTTCATGATAAACATGTTTAAAATCAAGTTGTCTCTTTGAAAGGTACTCAGTAAGATGTACACACATGTAATTGTTACTCAGCTTGCCAATCACTTTCATCACCAAGGTTCAAATCCTTCTTCCATCCCTTAACTGACAGCCTTTATAAGTGTGAAAAAATCTTTACTGGTGCATTAAATACCATTACTCAACTCTATTCCACTCTTATTTCGAATTTTTTAAATTTGTACCTGGATATATAAACATTCTCTGCAATTAATAACAACTGTAAGTGTTGGATATGTGAAGTGAAGCATTATTTAGGGATAAGTGTTGGATATGTGAAGTGAAGCATTATTTAGGGATAAGTGTTGGATATGTCAAGTGAAGCATTATTTAGGTATAAGTGTTGGATATGTCAAGTGAAGCATTATTTAGGGATAAGTGTTGGATATGTCAAGTGAAGCATTATTTAGGTATAAGTGTTGGATATGTCAAGTGAAGCATTACTTAGGTATAAGTGTTGGATATGTCATGTGAAGCATTATTTAGGGATAAGTGTTGGATATGTCAAGTGAAGCATTATTTAGGGATAAGTGTTGGATATGTCATGTGAAGCATTATTTAGGGATAAGTGTTGGATATGTCATGTGAAGCATTATTTAGGGATAAGTGTTGGATATGTCAAGTGAAGCATTACTTAGGTATAAGTGTTGGATATGTCAAGTGAAGCATTATTTAGGGATAAGTGTTGGATATGTCAGGTGAAGCATTACTTAGGTATAAGTGTTGGATATGTCAGGTGAAGCATTACTTAGGTATAAGTGTTGGATATGTCAAGTGAAGCATTATTTAGGGATAAGTGTTGGATATGTCAGGTGAAGCATTACTTAGGTATAAGTGTTGGATATGTCATGTGAAGCATTATTTAGGGATAAGTGTTGGATATGTCAAGTGAAGCATTATTTAGGGATAAGTGTTGGATATGTCATGTGAAGCATTATTTAGGGATAAGTGTTGGATATGTCAAGTGAAGCATTATTTAGGGATAAGTGTTGGATATGTCAAGTGAAGCATTATTTAGGGATAAGTGTTGGATATGTCATGTGAAGCATTATTTAGGGATAAGTGTTGGATATGTCAAGTGAAGCATTATTTAGGGATAAGTGTTGGATATGTCAAGTGAAGCATTATTTAGGGAAAAGTGTTGGATATGTCCAGTGAAGCATTATTTAGGGACTTTATTTTATTCAGTCATTTATTTTTGATCATATACCTGAGAATTGTAAGACTTAACAGGTCATATTGATACTTTTGTTTTTGTTTTTTATTTTTAGAAAAGAAAAAGCAAGACAGAAAGCAAAGAGATGACATATGGGAGGGTAATTATAAATCTGATAAATCAATGGATACCTGAAAGTAATATGACAGACTGATATATCTAATATACCAACTTACCAAGATGGCATTAGCAGATAATAAATGGAGGCAATGTGACTGGTGTCGGATGCTGTTTAAACACTACAGACTTCATGTCCTAAAAAGGAGGATGAACAAAATTTGCAGTTCATATCAGTGGATAGGTTTCAGTCTGATGCACATCTCTGTAGATCAACCTCTTCCTTCCTTCATTTAAGACCAGTTTCTGACTTTTTTTGTGAAATTTATTGAAAAATAAGTTTGACATTTTAAGTGACTACCGGTATTTACTATATTGTTAAAATTAGTGGCATGGGATTAATGTATTGTCTCAAAACTCAAAACTCAAAACAGTATTATTTACACATGTAACTTCGAGATATTTAGTTACAACAGTGTTGATGTGTAGCCCCATTTAGTTTGGAAACTTGTGTAGTGCAAAGGTGAAGCTATAAGCACTTTGAGATATCTTATTTTACTTAAAGTTTTGGGAATAACAAGAAAATGTATGGTAAATTATAACTTGTTTTTTCATTAGTTTTATGTTAATATAAATTAGAAGGAGTGAATGAGATGCATAATAAGATACACCACTATCACAATAGTGTTCAAGTCCTTCCTTGTACATCATATGTCGATCCTATGTTGTCTACAAAACATTTATTTTAACAACTTCTGCAGTTCATCAATGTCAGAGTGACTTTCAATGGTTAAAACCTTAAAACATCTTCCAAAGGTTAACTTTAAGGCAGAGGAACTTGAAGCTTTACCAAGGTAACAAAGCTTGCTTTACTTGTCCTGCATTTAAGGTACAGTAACTTGAGGTACATGTAGGAAAACCTTCTAAACACCATTATTTTGCTATACACTAAAAGGTTAGAAGCTTGAAACTAACAACCATAAACTTGAAATATGGCTTCAACACAAAAGCATCAAAAACAAAGATACCTTTTTGACATTTTCTTGTTGTGAACTAGAAGGCCTGGAAGCTTTAAATTACATGTGTACTGGCAAGTCATATAGCAAGCTGTTGACTTTGACCCATAATCAAGCTCACAAAACTTTAAACATCTTGTTAACAACCAAAAGGTCTAGAAACTTCATACATGTATATAGCATGAAGGTCTAACAAGTTTATTAAGTTAGTTGACTTGGACCACAATTGAGATCGGAGAAATCTGAAGTAGTAAAACATCAAACATGGTCAATCAGTCTTGTTTACCCTGACTCTTATGATAGATCACAGTGACTGAAAGTAGTAGAAATTTTTAACACTTTTTGTCCCAATTAAAAGCTCAAAAGTTTTCAAATTTCATATTTAGTAACAGCACTAGCTTGTGAAGTTGATTTATTTGACCTTCATTCGAGGTCACCATAACCTGAAGTATTGAATCCTTTTATCAGATTGTGAAGAAAAAAGCTTGGAGGCTAAAATTTCATGTACAGCATCAGAGCATGAAGCTTTATAAAGTTTGCCAAACTAGTCTACTTTGACATTTATTGAAGGTTTCAGGAGCATATATGGGGATGATAATTTTCAAAGTGGTTTTAAGTGCAGGTCTAAGGATCACAGTTCCTCTTGTTTTGGGTAGATCTTAGTGTAAGCTGCAAGTGAAAGGTTTTTTTAGTTGTGTCTTTTTCAAATTTTGGAATGCATAAAAGATAGTTAGATACTTGTATAACATGACAGGTGATTTGTAACTTTGATTTGTAACTGTAATCTAGTTTGAGCACTTATACCATCGTGATCTGAAAAATGTTAATAATAAATAGTGTAATTACCGTACTAACACAATGCAGGATGGCTTTTTAGTAGTGTTTCCTGTTGTATGTATGGCAGGTTGTTAACTTCTGTTACAAGATTTATCTAAATTTTTAGATATTTTGTTAATTGATCTTTGATCCATTTTGCCTTTTCACCTCATTTAACTTACATGTTATGATATGGCATATATAATCAATTTGAATGTCACACATTTGCATATCTTGTAAAGATGTGACATTCATTTCAATTGTAAATGCCATTTTAAGACAGTTGAGTTCATATATTGTCTATAACAATATTATTTAAAAAATTCATTCTGCAACTTCAACAATAAATTTAGCAATAAAATAAATTTTGGGATTTTTTTTTACCATGCCAATTATAATTAAAAGGTACCTGTAACCAAATTTTTTTATCACAATTGTTTAATATAATATTTAAATATAACAATATTGAAAACCACATCAAAATTGGTGACAAAATAAAAAAGTTATAGCGGTTTGAAATCCACATCTTATAACTTTCTCTTTATCGAAAAGAGAAACGCCTCGTTTTGAGTTATAAACGTGTGATGTCATTACAGTATTAGAAGTAGTGTCTAACATAATAGACAGTAGTAACAATGGTGATATATTGATGTATGTAGAAGAAAGTAAAGACTCTGACTGTACCTATTTATGTCAAATAATTTGTCATTATTTCGGGAAGCAGTAGACAGTGATGAATTTGGAGTAAAACCGTTATTTATTCGAACCAGAAACGGACGAATCTGATGAACATATTGAGTCGAGTCCCGACCTGCATTTGGTTGCATAGCTGTTGATAAATACTTGACGAGTGTTAACTTGTCAATAACACGAAAAATGATTATATCTGTGACTTAAGAAAATGAATTATTTTATGAAGTCGGACTGGACAGACTCAAGAATTACGATAAGTTGCATAGCTATAACAAAAAATACGCCATTAGTTTTAACTAGTCAAATACACGAAAAATTAATTTTATCGTCGACATTTTAAAATGAATTAAATATCAAGTTGGACTTGACAGACTACCGGATGAATTACTGTGGTGTCATGTGCTGATTTTGAATTTCTATTAAAATAATGCATTCAAAATTTTGAATGCATTATTTTAATAAAAATTCGAAATCAGCACATGACAGTGGCACCGGGTAAAAATCAATACATAAAAAACTAATCGCCTATGTTCCTTTGTGCAATGTTTATTGACAGTTGAAATTATATGACCTTGATGTAGAAAACTTTTAAGTAGTCTGGCGGCATCACATTTCCTCGATAATTAGAAAATGTTCACGCAATTAAAGTTTGTAACATAGTTCTTTTCAACTGTCCGATGGTAAATTAATGCTGGGATAATGAAAAAGAAAAAAAAAAAAAAAACACAAGGTATTCCATCTCAAATTATTTTACACGAAATATAATTGTTTAAAATGAAATGACACAGATTTTAGAAACAGACCACATTTAAAAAAAACGAGATGATAATAATAATAATAATAATAATTTTATGAATTTGTATATATAGAATAAAGAATTTAAGAATATCACAGCTAAATGTATGCCCAAGGAAAAGTGAAAACTAAAATCGATTAAAATCAAATGCTGTAAGTAGATCAATAAACTTGTTTTAAATAGACTATTATGGTCGTCAATTTTTAATTTTTGATTTTGCCTGAAAGTTGTATTTTATAATAATAATGATAATAATGATAATAATAATAATAATTATTATTATTACTGACATGAAAACTAAAAAAGAATTCCTTTTCTTACTTTTTAAAATATACAAATGAAATATCCATTTCTTTCATTATACTGTATATGACAAATAAAGTTTATCAAATAAAATTATTTTACTTTACTCGAACTGTAAATATATTATTGTATATTACTGGTGTCAGATAACTTTATCAACCTGCAAATCAATTTTGCAAATTATAAGTGACATCCTGTTTATTACAGGTATGGGGATGAATCTAAGGAATGTGTCTAATAAACAAAAGGATTAATAATAATCTTAATTAACATGTCAAACGGATGTTAATTCCACTTCATTAAATAGTTTTCCCGTAAACTAATCATAGAAAGTTAAACTTCGAGTTCGTATTTGACTTACTTTAGTAGTTGGTAAATAATATTCTGTGAAGGTAGTTACTGCTATGACGTCACAACACAGGAGCCTCGATATCGACCTTTTTGATTTGGATTTGTAGAGATGTATTAGAAAATCGCTGATATCTACCTTATTATGGAATAGAATTTTATGGAATTTTCGCTACAGTCATATTTAAGTACGACGAATAAAATATGTCAAAACTGAAAATTGTTACAGGTACCCTTTAATAAGACTGATTGTGACATCAAATATGTGGTAATTACAAAGTTTCTTTAGTAACAAGTAAGGTCACAGATAGAACATATTTATTCATAAGCAGTGATATGATTAGTGGCATTTATAATGATGTACATGTATTTATCAAATTTCAATTTAAGGTAAATAAACACCAAAAAAAGCAAATAAAAGTAAAGTCTTATAAATAAAGCAAATAATTTTTGAGTGTATAAGTATAAGTTTAAATTTTTTTGTTTTAGATTTTTTATTACTACATGTATTTTCATACAAGTTTTATTGTAGAAAGAACTGATGAACTATATTGTACATCTCATGTGTGCATGTATTTTAACTGTGTTGTACTTGTTTTTCTTGTGCACTTACCTTTTTCATCACCTCAAATATATTTTAGTTGAAAATATATTTTCCTGTGAATTGGTGTAGTATTTATTTTTTTAGAATAATTGTCTGTTTTACCAAATTAAGAAATCATGATTACATGAATAAAGTTAGATCCAAAGTATAGATACAATGCCAGCAATGTGTTTGTAAAAGTAAGTATGATTTAAAAAGTTCTACATTTTGACTGTAGCAAGCTGTGCTTTTCTTCTGAAAGGTTTTGTTTTCTGAAATTTAAACAAAGTTTCAAAAGAAATCTAGTATTAAACCTATATAGACTTGTTTAAAGTATAAGATTTCGATATCAATATTGTGATACCTATGGTTATTTTAGTGTTGTTTAAGTTATGTGCCTTCTCTTGTCATACCCCACGCGAATTAAGTTGTTTGGGGTATAATATTTTTGACCTGTCCATCCTTTTGTCCATCTATCTGTTCGTAAGTTAATCATACGTTTTCTGTGCTTTTTCATAAACACTTGCAGGTATTGAGGTAAATTTTGGAATAAAGGTCTGCGAGTGTCTACCACAATGAGTTTCAGATCAAGATTATGTTTCTTCCCTCTCTGTTTATTTTTAATAGTTATTACAGCCCTTGTTATTTGTAAATTATGCCACAACAACAGTTTTTCACACTTTTTTCCTTAACACCTGCAGCTATTTAACAGATTTTTGGTATACGAATCTACCACAGTGAGGTACAGATCGAGTTCACATTTTGCTTCTTATGGTAAAAACAGCCCTTTGACTTTTAAGTTTTTTTTCATTAGGCCCAGTTTGTTGGTCACTATGGTTTTTTCATTAAACCATTGCTACAAAGTATATTATCTAACAAGAAGTTTAAAAAATCAGACATTTTAAGTAGAGTACTTCAAATTTGTTAAATTGTATAATATACATTGTCAAAGAATGTAGTAAATAAGTCCAATTTTGTTTTGTAAAAAATGTTCTTACTTCCAAAATTTTAAACATTATGGGACTGACTGTGATTTATTAATATACACATATTTTAAATTTATTTTGTATTTTAATTGGATTACGAAAATATGATAAATTGTATATATTGACCACCCATTAGACATAAGACAAAATAAACTTTATTGATAGATAATTTTATATGTAGATCTTTTTGGTTAAAATATTAACTAGAAGTTCCTTGAAAATTGTCTTAATGGACAGTAAGCATATATATTGAGGTTATGGCTTTACCAGTTAAAACATAATGATTGTATGCTGCTGGTCGAATATGTTACAAATTGAAATGGGAAACAAATACAAATATTTGTGGAAGATCAGATTTTCTACACCTTTGTAAATCCACAAAATGTATTAATGTCAGTGGATATTTTTAATGACTTAGTCCCATAGAATTCTTTGTTTCACAAAAGAATTCCTCAAAGTTTCCACATGAATAAATTTTTATAATCTAACCACAAATTAAAATTTCCATGCCTCGAATAGTAATGATTTAAATGTACTGTATTTTAAACATGACTGGAATGCCTACAAGTAGAAAAATTATCAGCTACCTCATACTTAGTCTACAAAAATTTATTTTATTACATTTGTATGAAATAACCACATTGTATTAAATACTAGTACATTGTTAGGTATATATCAGGTTTATATATAAATCTTGTAGTGTTGATATTAATATTAATGTAATGTTCCAGTTTTTAAATTAAACAAGATTTTCTACTATGTGATGTTGAATATTACATGTTTTGATGTGCATGTTTTCTGCGCTGTTCCTCATTACTGATTATTGTTTTTATCAGTGACAAATGTGTCTTATAAAAAATCATAGAGAAAGATTACGAATGTTAATACACTGTTGGGTTACATGAAGTGCTTTGATCAGAAAATATGGTTGTTTTGTTCGTGTTACAAATGGTGTGATATGTTTGAGAAAATTAGGAAAAAATTATTGAAAAATTAAAATTATTTACACATTGATATGAAATAAAAGTATATTATGATGCTGACAATACACATGCTAGTCACTGTTTTTTTACAAGATTTTTTTTCTTCCAGTACCACACCAAAACTTTGTGTTGATAAAACAGAGTTTCTAATGCCTGTTGTATCTATATTGTTTTGTTTTGTCACTCTCATTGCTTTGCAGCAACAGTGGTATAGGCTAAGTATGTTGTGTGTTGTTCTAAAATAGAAATTTAACTATATTTCAAATTTTAAGCTGGAACAAAAGGTTTAATTACCGGTATTAAATATATAATTTTGTTGTATGATAGAGATTTTTAAGACTTAATTGTCATTTTTAAGATATTGAACATACACATTTGTACATACACATATCTGTTTTTGATTTCTTCGGGGAAAAAATTAACAGAGTTTTCCCCTGCTTGTTGGATTCTTTCCGTTTTCACTTCATGTTAAACGAAGTTTTCATGTGCATCTTGATATATTTTTTCTACCAATCAAAACCACTCATTAAAAAAAAAAATCGGGGCTTGCTTTACTTGTGTTATAGGGCAGCAGTTATCAAAGTCGATTGACCAATCAAAATCAATCTTACTTAAACTCTTTGGGGTTCGCTTCACTTGCAACAGGGCTTCCAGTATCAACAAATGGAGTACATTGTTAAGTTTAAATCTGGTCTTTTGTGATTTTGAAAAACATTGTCTTGAAAAATACGCACTAGAATGGTGCAGTTGGGTATGTATTCTTGTGCCAAAATCAAAACAACTACATGAATGGCGCAATGTCAGGGCCTAGAATGAGCATTGAATCTGCATCAAGCAAGATTCATCCAAACAAATTTCATTTAAATTGGCAAATTAGTTTCAGAGTGGAGAGGGGGTAATGATGTTTTATGCACCATTCAAGATTCGAATATCCAGGATGTCAGTTCTTAGATGGTGGAGGAAACCAAAGTGCCACCAGAAAAACCCCTGACCTTTGCCAAGCAAACTGACAAACTTTCTTACACTAGGATCTGCCCAAGTAGCATTTAAATCTAGGTAGTGAGAGGCACTGTGATTTGTAAGGTTACCCTTAAGACCATGACCCCAGTGGATCCAGAGGATAAGAGAAGAAAAATATTTTTTCGGACATTTTTGTTTTTGAAAAGATGATACACAAGTAATTAAAAGCATTATGTCTTATGTCATTGACACCATGGCATTTAAGTGACAAAATCTTGACATGGATGTGAAGCACTATTTTTCCACTCTACTCGAGCAAGTATTCATATTAACCTGTTTACCAAACTTCCATGACTACTTACCTACGTTCAGCACAGTCAGTGCTTTGATTATAATAATAAGCTATTCCTTAAGTAAGGTTTTTCTTTTCAGAAATTTGTTTAAGTTCCGTTCCGGCCAGTAACAAGAAATACCTTTGGGGAATTTAAACAGTCCATGTCCAAACACAATCACAAAAGCCAAGTAAAAACTTTGAAAACATCTAATTTATGGAAACATGCGAACTTACACCCAGAAAGTGATCCTCGGTATGCCTTGGAATGGTAATCATCTGTCTAGCTAGGTACAACCGTAAATCTATTTCAGAATTATTGAAACTTGGAACTAAGGAACGTCAAATATATCCAGAAAGAGTTTCGATACAGGGACTTCATACTTATCATTAATATACTGATGTCGCCAATAAAACTTTTTCGATACAGCGACTTCATACTTATCATTAATATACTGATGCCGCCAATAAAACTTTTAAAAGGCATTGATGAGCCTAGGCTTGCAATATCCCAGAGTCAATATTTTATTTGTAATTTATGTGCTTCGTTGAAGAACGATCACCAAGTTGAAACATGTTCTACCATACCGTATTTACTGTGAAACAAATACACTGTACTCAGAAAAAGCATGCTGGTTGAAATTGAAGATTTTATAGCTTAAAAAGATTCTTCAAAAAATGTATTTAATAAATTTATTTTAAAGTTTAATGTTAATACTGGGTTTTCTGCATTTCATTCATGAAAAAGTTCGATGAACTGTTCTGTGACGTATACATTTTAAGTTTTGTTACATCTGTAAAAATAGCGAAAGGGCATTGATGATTCTAAGCCAAACTGTACCTTGTTCTACATGATTTATATGGATGAAGTTGTTGGATATGCTTTGTTAACATTTCATTTTAGTTTTATTTATTCAAATATGAAAAAGATCTGAGGTGATTGCTACCAATTAAATGTGGGCAGGAAAACAATATCTTTCATTGCCTATTAAAATTAACTTAAGTACTTTTTTCAATAATTTTTTTAAATCGTGAAAAAAAAAAAAAAAAAAAAAAAAAAAAAAAAAAAAAAAAACCCAATATTTTACAAAAACTGAGGAAATTCAGAAAATACTTAACATTTGAAAAATTATGTTGTTTTAAAATTTAAAAAATGTCAAGTCTGTTAACATAATAATGAATATTCTTGGGTTAAATTACCTACTTAAAAATAACCCGATAAGCTGAAGTAACGTCAGGACAATGCGTTCATATGAACTGATTTATGAAAAGTCTAAAAAGAAAAATCAAAATAAATAATTTGTAATAGAAAGAGAAAAAAGAAGCTTAAAGTAGTTGTTATTAAGATAACCAAATTTCTGCAATACTGAGAAATATGTTGCTATCATTGTCTTTATCGACTTTGTGGCAAACATCTTAATATACATCTGTACCAAGTATTAAATAATTATAATAAGAAGAAATAGAAGACACTGGAATGAAAAGAATAGCAAATAGTCTTCCAACCAGTATGCTAGCAAGTCAATATACAATTGAAGTTGAGCTTTCTGGTAATCAATATCTTGAATCTAGGTTTTTTATCATTCATTTAAAATATGTGACGGGTGTAGCTAGCTAGACAGAAGGTGCTTACCCTTCTGGAGCACCCGGTCTCACTTCCTTGATGGAAGTTTACGTGTTTAAATAATTTTGCTAGCTTTCAAGGTTTTTACTTTTTTTTGGATTGTGGTTTGGACAAAGACTGGTATGTTTGTTTTATTTAAATATCTTTAAACCCGTTATGATTTCGCACGAGTACAAACATTCTTAAAAAATCAAGATTTGTCATATCGAGACTTAACAAATATTTCCCGGCTTATCAAAACTATGGTTCTATGAGAACCAAAACAAAGGACATTTATACACACGTATTTCAATTTTGTCAAAAACTTTAATTTTACTACAATTTCATATTGTCAATTTTACGTAGGAAAGTCGAAGACTTTTCTATTATAACTCGGGCAACTTAACATGTACTCTCTTATTATTTTTTTTATCATATCAGAAGTGTTTTCATCATCAGTCAAGGTTCATTTATAATAAATTTCACATAAACTGGTTTAACCATTAAGTGATGCTCTAAAATTGCAATTTAAGTTATTTTTTCTTACAGAACATGATGTTACACATTTTTAATGTTTCATTTGATACATTCTCTTTTTTAAATGAGACAAAATCAGAAACTAAAAAAATCATTTTCTTGTTTGCTGTAACAGTCATTGTTGATTTAATGTTGCTAAAGATGCCAGTTTGGAATCTACATCAAGCAAGATTTATCCAAACAAATATCATTTAAGGAATAACTTGTGTTTTTGAACAAGTTTATTGACTCATAACATGAAAAACGGTGCGCACACTTCATGACCCCAGTGGTTTCAGAGAATAAGAGAAAAAAAATAGCACATTTGTTTTTGAAAAGATGATACAAGTAATTTAAAGCATTATGTCTTTTCATGTCATTGACACCATGACATTTAGGTGACAATCTCAATAGGGATGTGAAGCACCATTCCTCCATTCCACTCCTCTCAACTAAGTATTGATATTATATATATTACCAGACTTTCATGACTACTTTCTTACATGCAGCACAGCCCGTACTTTGATTTAGTTTTAATTTAGAAATTACCTAGTTCTGATTTTGCCAAATTTAAGACATGACCGTTTAAACAGCACTGTTGTAGCTATGCAATTAACGAAAAAAAAATATAATGTAATAGTTTGTATTTTATAATTTTATTTTTCCCTGAAGACAATTGCGTATCTAAAATTCAGTTTAAGCTGTTTAGATCCATACATCACTGACTAACATTTATATTTGCTGTTTATTACAATTTTGTGACGAAAACTTGTATACTGTCTTCTTTTTGTTGAGGTGTCGGTTCAATATCTAAAATAATTTCTTTGCTGTTACTTTTAAATGTGGAAGTCCTTTCGGTCCTAAATAACACAATCAGAAAACCAAAAACAGACCCAAATATAATGGTTAAACCTGCAAAAAAAAAAAAAAATAAAAAAAAAAAAAATAAAAATAAAATAAAATTGAAAATAAATAAAAAATAAAAAAATAAAATAAAATGAATTACAAAACAGGATCCACACTTTACAAGTCTTATGTGTATATTCTATACTTATTTACGTGGTAACAATGTAAATGCTACTGTAAGTGACATACAGAAGTAATCTTTTGACCTTAACCAAACATTAAATGCAAGTGAAAGATCAGTATCTATGTCATTTCTTTGAAAAAAATCGTTTTTTACTTAACATTGTATGTATTTTAAAGGAAGTATCTTATAATATCTAATAATATATACTACAAAAAATATGGTTTAAAATGATTTTCTGTTTATATATTGTTAAGCATTTTATCGACCTTGTAAAATTTTTAAAATAATTTCAGGCATTGATAATACATTGATATTCTAGAAAATTCGAAAGACGGTTGTTTTTTAAGGTTAAGGTCACCCAAAAATTTGCTACTTTTACTATTGTTCAGCTGTTGCAAACAGCAATGTGAAAAAGCTAAAGCAATAAGGAAATAAAGTGCACCTCGCGTCTGCACATGGAAGCCGCAAACTACATGTACCAAAACTGAACTGCAAGGGCTGGCTGGCCGATTAAGGTTTGTGCATTCAGACCCGTTTTAGATATACTTGTTCATAATTACTTCAAATGACGCAAGCCAAATTCTTATCCAAGGTATTGCCAGGATATAAACGAGCGAATATTGGACAGAACCCTGTTAGCAAGCAGCAGATAACTGAATATTAAAAAATGTAAGACTGCTTATATAATCATGCAGAAAACAACTTATCTCTTATCCCGAGCTGGTGTACAGTTTTCCAATAAGCTTGATTGTTTGGTATATGCTTTCTAAAGAAAGTCCAACTTAACTGAACTAGTGGTAGTTAATTTAGATTAATATAATTTTGGAACTTTAGATTCATTAATTTCCAACTGTTTGGCTTATGTTTTTTATTATCAAACTTTTTGGTTTTAGTGTCACTGATGAGGAATGAATTTCCGAAATGTGCACATCTGGCACATCAAAATTCAACTGGTATTTGTGTTATATATTAGACAACCAAACCCTTGAAAAATGTCAACAATCGTGACCGTTATGTCAGAAACATCTGTTGAAGTAACCGTGAATACCAAAATATAAATATCAAGGTGATAGAAATGACAGCATCCATTGGTACAACATCTTTACTGTTAAACGTAGTGGAATCAAAATCTATCGACGTAGTTGTAGTTACAACAACATTTTGCAATGCAACCCTTTTTTACGACACAATATAGTGTAGTTTCTTGTATTAACCCGATTCTCGAGATTGATATAAAAATCTTTTGTATTCGAAAATGCAAATAGTTTCACTACTATGATGTATAAAAGGAAAACATGAACGTCTCCATCCTCAGTATTTAGCTATAGCAATTGATTACAGAAGCAGCACGGACATAAATGAGAAAAATCGTTCTTTATCAGCTGAAAGATAACAAGTGACTAACAAGAAAAAAACCAACGTAAGCCAGATTGTCTCTAAACAAGACAACCTTGTTGTCACAGATAAAACCTAAATCCTAGAATATATGTGTTTTAATAGAGGCGACTAAAATGCTAATAATGTAGTTAATTTGAAAAGTACCTCCGATTACAAAAGAAAGTTGGTATGTCCCTCCATTGTCTACTATTAATCCTGAAATAAAGATATAATAAACCGAATAACGATATTAAAAGGAGACTTCACTGAAGATTTCCGATATTAAATACATTATGGAATTATGTTTTATACTGCAAAAATAAAAAACAAATTATTTCTATTTTGTTCATGAAAAGAAGAAAAGTCTTAGAATAGAATATATAAATTTGAAACTAAAAAGTGATGCAACACTCTTTAAATCAATAGAGAGTGTTAACGAAACGGAAAAAGCAAACGAATATTGAAACCTTTGTCATAAAGCAAGCAGGTTTAAGGTTTACAAAACTCATTAACGTGTTAATTAGACTTTTTGAATTGCGTGAAATATGAAACTTGAAAATATTGTCATTTTAAATCTATTTTATTTTAAAATGTCCGTGACTCCTTCTGTTAAGAACAATCATCAAACACATATCTTTATGATTTTAAAATATTCTTGAAAACTAAAATATAATTTGATGTTTATAATTTCAAATAGTAATACAAGCGTCAAAATTTGACAGAGATAATTATTAAGAAATACATAGTAATTGCTTATTCCTGGAAGAGTTCGTTAATATTCTCATGTTTATAATAACAGTTTGTATAAATTAACTTGCAGCCCTATTGATGAGATGTGAAAATTACCTGCTAGAGGAGGGCCTAGTAGAGCCCCTAAGCCACAGAATACCATTTCAATGCCAAAAGCACTATCCAAACTATTTATTCCAACAATTGATATATTAATGGAATTCATAACTGCATAACAAGATCCAGAATATATTCCTAGTGCAACACCGTAAAATATTTGCCCGGTAAAGGTAACCGCATAAAGCGGAAAGAAAATGGTACAAATCCCAAGCACACCGAAACTTCCAGAATAAATCAGCATGTCATCTATATCGTCATTGTTTGATGCTAGTCCAGACAAAACCCGGGAGCTAAAACCACCAACACCAGCAGCTGATATTATCCAGGCTACCTGAATAGGAGTTGTGTTCAAAGTTGTAACATAATACGGTAAATGTAGATACGCCATATAAACTCCTGTACTCCAACATAATACACTAACACACATACATAAAAACGGTATATTTCTAAGAAGTTTTATGTTTGACGACAAAAAAGAGCATCTAACAAGATTTTGTTTATGTAGGTCATGTTTTCTCTTATTTTCTATCTGTGATGGTCGACACAAAGCACCAGCTATGCAAGACTGTAAAGCTAAACCCGAGGAAAGTATAAATAAGCCCTCATATCCATAGGTGGTTTGTATAAGTTTTAAGACAGGAGCAAATACCATTGTCCCAATTCCCGTACCAGATACAGCTATGCCTGCTGCTAGATTTCGTTTCTTTTCAAAATTTAACCCGATTACAACTACAGAAGCAGTGTAGGTTAAACCAGATCCGATACCTGTATTAGTAAATTATAATAAATGACTTGGTTAATAATATTAACTTACTCGTACCAACATTTTAAATATAGAATATTCCGTTTATAAATGAAACTTTCCATGATAAAATATGTATATAGAAAAAAAATTGTCATTTTCAGCAATTTTATCCATAAAGATATTAATTTTTTTAATTTTAATTTGAGACAAAAAAAAAAAAAAAAAAAAAAAAAAAAAAAATAATAATAATAATAATAATAATAATAATAATAATAATAAAACGGACAAAGACGCCATATCACGAATTACGATTTATTGCAGCATAACAGCATACGGAAATTCATAAGTAAACCGATACTTCAAAAATGAGTAAAAAAAAGAGTTTTACTTTATATCTTTACACATGTTTGCTTTCCTTAAACAAATTTTTACTAATTAACAAAAGAACAAAATATATTTTAACTTTTGTAATAGCAATATATATACATGTGACAAGATGGCATTTCACAATCATTTTAAATATGATTTTTTCTTAAGTGAATTGTGAATATTAGCTCACTTAAGAGAAATTGTAGTTAAAGATTGTATAAACAGATTGGCTGTACGTGTATATCATATTTAAATACCCAGTTGGTATATTCTAGTCAGTTTTGTACAGACCCGACTGAATTGTCCAAGATGAGTAATTGTTTTCAAAACATCGGCGATTTTCTCTGTCCTAGTTGATTGACTTTTCACGCCGAAGGGTCCACTTATTATCATCACTGGACAATAACTTGCTAATTAAAATTATTGGCCACGCTGTTTATCCACATCAACGTCATTGCACATTTTGTCGGCGCTTCACAGACGTTTGCATACATTCCCTTTAACTGTCAAAATCGATCGTTATATACAAAAACATATTGTCATTGGGACTGAAATGGGTGGACACTAAACGCATTACACGGGTGGGCGCTATATAGAGATGGACGCCATTACAAGTTTTATTATATATATATAGTAAGCTTTAATTGTGAACTTGACCCATAACAGTGCTTTAATATTTATTTATTTATTTATTTATTTAGAATACCGTAATCGTGATTTTATTACTCCTCTTACCTGCTATAATACCATAGGTAACAATGACCCATTCAAGTGACGGTAAGAAGGCACTCAGAAAACAACCAACAGTAAATATGAATCCACCAAGCATTATAGTAATACGGCAATTATAACGACTAATCAACCAACTTGACAACGGACCTGCAAAATGCATTTTTTAGTTTGTAATACCTATTAGAAAGTAAACTTGTTCGTCGTAACTATGTTACATAAAAGTATGTCTGTTTTTTTAAATGAAATGTGAATTTCTGAAAATTAGAATTTGATCACTTGAGAAGATTGTAAAGAACGACTTTAAAGCCAAATTGTTAGTTAACAATAAAGCGACCGATAAAGGAAAAAAAAGTCACGACAATTTTTACCCGTTTCACTGAAAAGTAGCATAATAATCGAGATTTACTTCCGCTGATATAAAGCAGATAAAGGAAAAACATTTGGCACTATGCAACAAATATTAGTTAATACAGTTGACTGTTTTTATCACGAACGCATATATTTCGCATTTTCTGTTGGTTCAACTGAATTGTTTTTTATTTACAAGAGGTATCCACTTTTTATGTTTACATTGTGTTTCCCTTTTTAGATTTTGTGATACATGCTGCTGAATATAAGATAGATATTAAAGTGTATATAAGAATTAAGTTTCTTATAGTTGTATTTCAGCTAGAGATACCATAAAAAGTAATACATTATATGTAATAAACTTGTCCTGAAAGCACATTGAAAACACAACTCGCTTTTTATTTTAATTTGAAAAACTTTCGCGGCTTTATTTTGGTTCTTATTCTTTTTGCTCTATGAAACTGTTCTATAAGTGCTTTAGTTTTGAGTATATTTATCATAATAGTTTGATATTTAATTTACTCCCGGCTTTCATCTTTTTTTGAGAAACTTGTAGAAAAGGTCACCAATAACACATATAACGCATTACCACGACGAAATTTTGCATGCTTGATATGTACACACTCAACATCCTTGTGTACTGATTGACAAATCCAAAAAATAAAGAAATAAGGCTGAGCCCTGGGTAATCTATAAATCAAACAAAATTCTAAATGCCAGTTTTTGTTTTTATTTTTATCTCTGGTGCCTACCTTAAAAGAGTTCTGTAAAATAAAAAAGATACCAGAATCACAATTAAAATAAGTTCATGTAATATGTCATCGAACAAGTTGTATAGTGAAGGAACATCACTGAGTGATTTTAATTTAAGAAAAAATGAAATAATCGTCCATATTTTAGAGAAAAGGTCAAAATGAAATCAATAGGAGAAAATATTCTTTATAGCGAAAGGAAAATGAAAAAGTAGGTCCTTAAACGACAATGGAAAAGTATAAAAGAAGCGCGGAAAATGGAATCGAATTATATAGCAACAAGAACTAATTGCAGTTATATTTACTGACTGAGGAACGACTTACCAACTGATCCAAAAGAGAAAAAGTTATTATTAAGTAAGAGTGGATATGAAAACTTCTTTTAAAAATATATTCTTTACCAGTAAATATATTAACATAATTGTTCCACACTTTTAACGTCTAGAAGTGACCAAAACCTTTGTAAAATGTTAATATATAATTTACGCCCTTGTGCTTTTTATGCAAAGTAGCCATTACTGTTATTGGGTTTTTTCATTTCTAAGTACATCTTTCAATTAATAAACGCTATTTTATGAAAAATCTTTAACATTAAAGCAAGTTTCACCAACTTCTTAACAATTTATTTAATTTCTAGCTGATTGTAGCCAAACCATAACTAATTAAATTAAAACCTTTAGAATAATATCTTACATTTCTTTTCTTTTTCGATCTGTCACCTGGCGAAATAAATCATTTAAGGCACATATACAAACATTGTATTAAATTTACTATGTACAGTTTAACGAAACTTACATGATAAGATAATGTGGAATTAATGTGTCATTTCCTTTTAATGTAAAAATTAGAAAACAAATTAAATGTTTAAAGTAAATGTTGCTGTTTTTGCATAAATTAACTCATATGAGAAGGATATGTGTATTTATACCAACATTATGATGAAATAAAGTTAATAATGTAGTGCTTTATATTCCATTTGATATTTGGTGTGAATAGAAATGGATAACGCATAAATTGAATGAACAATATTTGAAGCAAATATTTTCACTACTACTGAAAATCACAAGCCACAAACCAATAATCAATAAGATTTTATTATTTTATTTAATGAGTTAAATGAGTTATATCATTGATAAACTTTAACCCTTTACTATAAGCATTACTTTTTATTACAAATATTCTTAATTTAAAAAAGCAATTAGAGCAATATTGCGTTAAAAGGGCGATAAATCTGTAAAAGTTGTGAACCAATCTTTCAGTTTCGAAAACAAGAGTTTTTTTTATAAACCTAGTAATAAAGCTTTTACTTCATAAAACACTTATAATTTGAGAACTTTTTGAGCACAAAAATTTGTTAATGCTGCAATAAATTTTCCTTGGATAAAATTAAAACTGTTGTGATTCAACGATAAAAGTTCGAATGAATAAAGAAGTAGCAGTAATTTCACATCGAGATCTGTGGGAACTTACATTACAACATGGCTACGTCGTAAAAAACTAGGTTATGTAAACACAACTTGCAAAACGATGAAATAAATATAGAACTTATTTAAATTTGTCAGTTGTGACTTTTTACGGAATAAAAAAACATTATTGAGAAAACATTAGGATATTAATAACGATCAATTGATGCATTATGCCAGATTTCCACTTTGATTCATTCGAGTATCCGTACATCAGTACGCTTATTTCAAGCTAATAATAATTATCGTTAAACATGTGTCCCATTCATTGGGGGATTCCGTTTATTTACAGCCGAAAGCGATGAAATTTTAGAAAATGAATCTCAAGGAACGTGATGAGAAGTTACCAATTTTTTTAAACAAAATTTTTCTAAAATTAAAAAATGAAATAAAGTAAAGTAAAATAAATAATCATAACAAAATCCCAGAAAATGGGAAAACTTAATGCAGCTTTAAAAGCTCTAATTTGATGGTCATCTTGTTGTTGATGTAATACTTTTATTCATTGAAGCGTGTTATATTGTAAGTAACTAACGTTCTTCGATGTTTTGAAATCAACAGCAAAAATAGTGCAACATTTAAAGAAGTATTACACAAACTGGTTATATAAAACAGACTAAATTATACAAAAGTATAAACCGAAGGCCTGAATGTTGACTTAATACGTAAGCATTATTCGACCAATAAATTTAAAAAAACTGAAGACTACAAGTTAAATTATTAATTTGATAATAGATAAATGTCTTGGTATACTCTAAAACTTGGACTTAATTTTAAATCACAATTATATATTTTTTCAATCATATACAATAATATTATTAGCAAAACTTTTAAGAACTTTTCATGTTATAATCATAAATAAATCTTACCAGTTAACGTCAGTAAACTAGAGAATAACCCTCCTGCTAGAGACGTTAGGGAAACATTTTGTCCAAACTGTAATAATAAAGATGTATGGAAAACTCCAATGCATTTTAGGAAGGTTCCAAAAATTATGTGCGATAAGAAAGAGGCAACGATGATCATCCATGCCCAGCCTTTATCAGGAACAGTACCTTTTACCATCTCGCTACAAATATGTTAAGCTAGATTAAATTATCTTGTGAAGATAAATAAAAAAGTTATGCAGCAAATAAACGATAACACGTGTATTGTAATCCGCTGCTAGTAACCCAACAGTATCAGTGAGTCCTATATTTCGGTCTACAACAGTTAATGAAATGTTATCCTGACGGTAAATTCCTACGGTAGATTCTTGAAGTTTTCTTTTTACTTGGAGTAAATTTGTTAACAGTTTTGTTTTATCTTAATAAACATGCAACGATAAAGATTCTAAAGAAAATATGTATTTTCAAAATACTTAAACGTTTAAGTCACTGGATTCCTTAACAGAAATAAATTTACGTCTACAAATTACAGTCCTATGATAAAGTGTTTTAATACACATAAAACTTTATTTGATGTATGAAGGTAATAAGGAAATCAGAAAAATATTATTATTGTCGTGTGTGTGAAATTTTTAAAATTTTAAATTATGGAATAATACTATTCAAAAGAAATACATGACCATGACTTTATAAAAATTTTTATCTTAAAAAGTTAATGTAACCAAATTGTTTTGGCGTGAATGTTTTAAATGCCAATTTCATATAGCAATATCAAAATCCACATCAAAATTATTGATAGAATAAAAGTTATATCAGATTGAAACATCCAGCGGGTCAATAGAACGTGTCTTATACACAAATGAATTAGTAATAATCCTTACTAGAATGTATATTTGCGAGCAAGTATATTTCTGCGTATCTCTCTCTCTCTCTCTCTCTCTCTCTCTCTCTCTCTCTCTCTCTGTAACGTAATAATAACAACAGCTAATTTCAACTCAAATATAAATAAGTCGGACCCTAAAGGCAGATTAGTAGAACTAATTGTGAGAAATTAGAGTGAAGCGGACAAATGGTCCTTGTTGAATGATTTCCGGTTTACCGTCCCGTCTAGACGCCCCGATATTTCTCATATCACACGGTAGTTTTCTTTTGTATTTCAATTAATTTTGAGCTGTACCTAAATCCAAATGTGTGTCACGTTTTATGATTTATTTAAGAAAGTGTACCAGACATTTTTGAAGAAAAATTTATGGCTTTGCTGCCATTCGAACCTAAGAATACTGAAAGGCGAAATTTCTACCACTAGACCACCGACCTATATATATTAGATGATATCTTTCAATAAAAATAACCCTTGTGTTGTTCTAAGTTTTTTATAATTCAAATGCAACATTTAGTATAAATATTTAAAATGGAAATGCATTTTTAAGGCAAAGCAAATTATAATTTATCAAATAAAACTAAAGAAAATAATAATAACAAACTCATACTAAGGCCAAACAAAAGATAAATAGTACTCAGTTTGGTGCTCTTGGTTTATCACACACTGGATATGCTCAGTTCATGGACATAACGGATATTAAAATTGTTGCCATGGCACAACCCCGCAGAACACAAAACGAAACATGAAATGGACAGAAAATACCTGGAATAGTTTGGCCAGAGTACGGAATGTAGTTAGACAGTTAGGGCAACCCCGAGTACTTCAGACAAGGAAACTAAAGGCTATTTCTGCCTTATATTTCAATTGAAAGTACAAGTATTCCTAAAACTAAAACAACAATTGTCCATGAATCACCGTTCGACCTCTCTGTCTCAAACAGATGACAAATGCCTGATGAAATAGAAAGACGCAATACAAATTCAGAAAAATTAATTGGGGGGATAATTTCGGAAATTTCAAACTTAAATGTAAATTTTGACATTGCACATGCTTATTTTGTTTATTTTGATGCATTTATTTACTAGAGTTACATATAGCTGAAGACTGGGTCATTTATACAGGTCATATCCATGAGCGACATTCACCGAATCTGATTAAACTATTGTATTCTTGCATGCGTGCAACAAGTTTGATATCGCATTGTTTACGAGTCGTCACTCGCCTGACGACTCGTAAACAATGCGATATCCCTTACATTATTAGTTTAATCAGAAGATACCCGTAGGGTACATCCGTTACAATAGAAGTTCCGGTTGTTGTTTTAACCGGATTTCTCCGGAGTCTTTCCGCATTTTGAAAAACCATAAAACCATCCCTACCAGTTAACAAAAGTTTAGCCTATTTGGAAAAGAAACGAAGAAGTAGATGGCTCTGAAAAAAATCTTTCAGAAACGATGGAACATAATAAGAAAAAAGATTATGAGTAACAACAAAGATGTCTGATTATACGAAGACATAATGATTGGAAGGTGTCAATCGGGTGCGAATTCCACTTGACTAAATTATTTAATCGTAGAAAAGTTCAACTTAATGTTCGGATTTATCTTGTTTTGGAAGTTAGTAAATAATATTCTTTTTTGTTGTTACTGTCATGACGCCACTACAGGGGGGCCTCGATATCGACGATTTCGATTTGGATTTCGGGAGATGTATTAGAAATTCACCTTTTCGGATAGATTTTTATGAAATTTTCGCTAAAGCCATATTAAAGTTTGATTAAAAAATGTCACAAAACCGTTACAGGTAGCCTTTAATGAGTAAATTTTGTAAAACAGTTAGTGATTGGTAAAATTGTGTGGTCAAATACCTAACTTTTAAGCTATTTTTCCTTATAACTACTTTAAAAATTGTGATAATTTGAATTTTGCATCACAAAAGACTGCTTGAGGTAATTTTATATGAACTATCCACTTTAGTTTGATACCTACTACTTACAACAAAATGTTATTTATATTTGCAACCGTATATTCAGAAATAATGTTATCTATCTATCTATCTATCTATCTATCTATCTATCTATCTATATATATATATATATATATATATATATATATATATATATATATATTATACATGTAGTATATTTTATTATGGTGATCTATTCATCTTAACAGATTATATTCTTAAAGTTTACCTATTACATATAATTACTAATAATGCCTTTGTTGTCTTAAGTAGAAAAAGTGTTACAAATTAAAAAAAACATATTCAACATAATATATAGCAATGAGTATTCTATCTTCATATCTAAGTGCTTCAGTTGCTGACATAAAAAATGACGTCAAAAATGTTTTTTCAAACATTTTACATATTATCAGTCAAAATGAACTCTTTACAACAGAAGATTGTAAAATTTAGTGAGTTATTAAATTCATCTAAACAGATAAAAAATTTATATTACATGTTTTTTTTGCCAATCTATATACAACAGAATATTAAAGGAATTTGCACATTTTGCACAAAATTTTAGAAATTATAAAATTTTTAGAAAAACAATTTAAAAAGTGAAGATTATAGACAGGATTAGAAGTTATTTGGGATTAAAAAAGGCGGACTTTATTCAAATTAGACAGGTGGACTTTCTGTAGATTGTCGTTTAAAGAAAAATTCATTGGTGGATTCTAGAGCAGGTTGTATCGTAGAAGTTTAAAGCTGCATTAAGTTTTCCAAAGAAAAAAAAAATAAAACGGTGCTAATCTAATAAATGATATTCCTAATGAACAATGTTACATTTGGTTCAACGATAAAAGCTCTAATAAATACAGAAATTACAGTATTTACCCAGCGAGATGCAGCATTTGGGATCTATTATTAGAACATGGTTTCGTCATCAAAACCCGGATCATTTAAACACAACTTTCAAAATGTTGAAATACGATAAATTAAACACAGAACTTCTTGAATTTGTCATTTGTGACTTAGTAAGGGAAAAATAACACCATTTCAAATACATCTGGATATTAATGAAGGACAATTAATGCAATCTGTCATGTTTCACTTTCGATTCTAGGCTTTTCCGTACATCCGTGCGCATGCTCCAAGCTCATAATTACCATCGTAGAACACTGACCAACCGGTCAGAGGATTCCGTTTATTTACCATTTTCGGAAAAAAGATAAACAGTAAATAGTTTGTTTCAGACGTTTTTTTTAAAATTAAGAATGAGGGGTAATGATATAAAGTGCAAAAAATAATATAATCAGTCCGTCCCTAATTTTTTATCTGAATGTTGATATAAAATCACTTTCCCACACTTTATCTACCAATACTGCAATGATATTAAAAGACACTCGATCTATGCAATTCCTTCAAATTGAGACACATTTCCTACATCTCATGAAAATAAGTAAATTTTCCATATATTTTTCAGGTATAGCGTATGGTTGATTCCAAGAAATTTAAAGTTTAACTAATATTAGATTTTCATTAGTTTTTGTAAAACACCATACAGACAGTCAGAAATATACTGAAGATACCATTAACAAAATGTTAACGTTTTTGATAGACAACATATTTGTTGCGTTTAGCAATATAATTTTCAACATAAAATCGGTATACCAATTGGCAAAAACTCTGCACCTTTGCTTGCTGGTTTCTTTCTTTATTCATATGTATCAGAATTTTTACAAAACTTTGTTAAATCTGGAGAAAAGACTGTCGCTAAATCATTCAAGTACACATACAGATATAAAGATGATGTTCTATCTCTAAATAATCCCAAATTTGGAGAATATGTGAATGCCATCTATCTAAGTGAGCTTGAAATAAAAGACACGACAGATTATCCATGTTCTGCTTCATATTTTTACTTATACCTCAATTATGACACCAATGAAAGGTTACATCTGAAGCTATACGACAAACGCGATGACTTCAATTTTCTATTGCCAACTTTCCGTTTATTTGCAGTAATATCCCTGCTTCTCTTGCGTATGGTGTATATGTTTCACAGTAAATACGTTATGGTAGAGCTTGTTCCCACTATGGGGACTTTCTTCGACGAAGCAAACTGCTAACAATTAGATTGTTGACGCAAGAATATTGCAAGCCTAAGCTAATCAAGGCCATTAAAGGTTTTATGGCCGTCATCACAATATTGTTGATAAGTACAAATGTATGTAGTCACTGTATCTAAACTTATACTGGAAATATTCGACTTACCATAGTTCTTTGTTCCTTTCATTTTCAAAATTGACTTGCACGTGACGGGTGTAGCTAGCTAGACAGGAGGTGCTTACCCTTCCGGAGAACCCGACCTCGCTTCCTTGATGGAACTTCACGTGTGTGACTTATTTTGCCAGCTTTCAAAGTTTTTACTTTATTTTTTGGATTGTGGTTTGGACAAGGACTGGTATGTTTATTTTATTTTATTCGATCAATTGATTTTCTTGATTGTGATGGATGGATTGCTATTGAATGGAATGTGAATTTCATGGACTGACTTAATATGTGCACATGTGAATTTTTTTTAAACATCATTCTGTTAGTTTTGCAGTTCAATGTTTTTGAGTTAACACAAATAGTCTGAATACTGAATGGAAAGGCAATCCTCCGCCTAATACAAGCTTATGATAGATAGGATTATAAATTCAACAAGGTTTCCCTTTAACAGCCACCTTTATTGTAATAAACACAAATTAAACATTGGTAGAATGAGTCAATCATGCATGCACGCTTTTAATAGGACATGCGTATCGATATTGAATACTTTTTGTCTTTAAACTTAGGATCACGTGTCGGTAAACAAAACTTTTTCAAATTTGACCTCCAGCCAATCAGACCTGATATTTACTACACCTTAGCATGTATCGCTGTTGGTGGAGAAATACTCCCTGGGGGAGTTGTCAGTTCATTGTGCTGACAGAAAATGTATTTATGATCTAAAATTTTAAGTCGTCTTAGTATTTGAATCACGTGGCTGAATTATGATTTATACAATTTTGAAACTTTTGATTTATTAATTTTCAGCTGTTTCGCTTTTTTTTATTAATCAACCTTTTCGACCACTAGTGTCACTGATGAGAAATGAATTTCAAAAATGTGCATTGCGCACATATGAAACATCAAAATTTCACCGATATTTTTGTTACATTTTTACTACAGCTTAGCATGTGCCGCTGCTGGTGGAGAAAGACTCTCTGAGGGTATTCTTAACTCAGAAGACAGTTCTTTGTGCTGACAGAAAATTTTAATCGTCTACATTTTTAAAAACCTGTTTAAAACTACGGGTTGATGCCTTAAGCAAAGCATTACCTTACTGTTTTTGGATTCATATGATTTTGGAACTTTGGATTTGTTGATTTTCAACTGTTTGGCTTATGTTTTTTATCTATTAACATTTTCGGCCTGTAGTTTCACTAATGAGGGAAAGTTTTCCAGGAATGTGCACATATGGCACATCAATTCAACAGGTCTTTTTGTTATATATTTCCTTATTTGTCGTGGTGTTGTTATTGGTTGTGTTTGATCATGAAAAAATATGTGTTTGTAATCTATACATTTCAATCTTTTAGCATATAACAAAACTTACCTGCTATAGGATTAATGATGAACATATATTTATATATGTTATGAAGTTGTTGATTCTGTGACCTTCGTTTCTGATTTGTAATGTGATACGAGTATTATCTGTTATATCATAAATGAGAAAAAATCTGCATTGTAGACGTGGTTGCGGTTTTTGTCGTTTGTAGTATTTAAATAATCATTTTAACTAAATCATCAATGTAAATTGACATTTATTTAAAATTAGCATAATTTTGCATTAAGATATAAAAAACAACATCAAAAAGATATAACATGTTACATAGGAGACATAACATGTTTAACTGGGATAGAAAATAATATCATGTCACGGGACAGTTAAACTTTAAAGCAAAAAATTATCAAATATGATGACTGATGACGTCAAAATGTAGTTAAAAAGTTATTTATAAACTGTCATTTTTTACTACAGTGAGCTTGTGTCCTAACGCAGAGAATGTTTATGCCTTGTTAGTTTAGAGAATTGATGGTTGGTTTTTATATTTGCAGGAGGAGTCAAAATATTTGTAAAAGGCCAAAAATTGCATCAACAGATTTGGACATTTTAGATTACACAAAATCAATAAATACTAGTCATACAATAAAATCAATAAAAAAATAATTATATTATAACACAATAAAATCAATTTAAAAATAATTCTTTTATGCTATTTTATTTAAAAATTTACTCTATATTACCTTCACCATATATCAATATGGTTTATGTTATTTTTTTTTGGGGTCAAATCATATATAATATATAATGTTTCAGGAAGTGATTTTATTTCACAATGACGATTTTATTGTCAAAACCATTCATAAATCAACATCGTCTATAAATTTTAATGTTTTTTCTATCGAAGTTTCTTGATAACTGCTGTCAACATCATTTGTCTTTATTAGTGGTTCGGTATATACAGGCTTATCATCCGGAAATAGTGAAAGATTATGACATATTTCACTGTCTGGGACTATATGTAATGTTGTTTTCTTCGTAACCAATTTATCGTTGGCAACGTTGTCATTAAAACAAACAGTTAACATCCCAAACACACCTCCCAAGATAATGGCACAGCCTGAAACATAATTATACTACCATCGTAATAATTATATCATTTTGACACGGATAATAATTTGGTAAAAAATGAAAACAAAAAGAACAATAATTAAATTTAAAAAATTTAAAAGATTTTTATAATAAAATAATTAAATAGTTCATTGAATATTTGTAATATTTTTTATTATCAAATTTTCCGACAAGCTATCGGAAGGCGGAATTTTGGTTAAACAGTGAAAAACTGTGCAACATACCTTCGTTCTAATCTACGTGCTTACAAACCAGCTGTTCCCCCACGTCATCGATTATTTGCAAATAATCATTAAAATTGGCAATTGCGTCAGTAGAATTCTATCCTTTTCACGGATGAATCTAAATTTTGTGGTGACGTTCATTACGGCGGAAGGCATGTATGACGTATGTTAAATGAACGCTATGTTGATTTTTGGATTGTTCAACATGGTCGTTTGACGGCGACTCAGTGATGGTATGGGATGGGATTTGTATTGATGGAAGTACCGAGCTACACGTGTTTGATCGTGTGTCTCTTACAAGTGTGCGGTATAGAAACAAAATTCTTCATCCAACTGTAAGACCTTTCGCTGG
The DNA here is from genome assembly GCA_029721355.1 of Tegillarca granosa. Taxonomy (NCBI): domain Eukaryota; kingdom Metazoa; phylum Mollusca; class Bivalvia; order Arcoida; family Arcidae; genus Tegillarca; species Tegillarca granosa. Next base: position 44,860 of record JARBDR010000086.1, read on the forward strand.
TGCTACCAGGTCCAACTTCACTTTGATGACACCCTGCAACGCATTCAGAAAACGCCCGAAACTTCCAGCTAACAGACTGGGGCTTACAACTGCGTTACTTGAGGAACATTTTTTTTGATAATAATATTTCTAATTATTCGGCTCATATTGATTTCTTTCTTTTTTTTAGGGATTGTTATGCTTTGTTTATCCTTAGATTATTACCTGTGAATGAATTAATGCAAAAATCGTATGAAATGTTTAATTATTGTCTGAAGTTCATCACTATTGAATATTGTTGAATAAAGTTTCAGTACTAACCGAACTGAGATTTTAAATAATTTCCTTTTGAGTTGTTTTTTATTATCTAGACACCGTTTTATAATCAGTTTCAGCGGTCCTTTTTCTAGTAGCTAAAACATGTATGTATTATTCTCGTTTCTAAAAATGTTGTAGAATGTTCAAGGGTTTTTGCTTAAACGGAAACAAAAATATCAACCATAAATTAAACAATAAATTACCTCCAATTGTAAATAATAGCTGGTATGTTCCTCCATTATCAACAATCAAACCTGAAATATTAGCCACAAGTAAATTATGAGAATTAAATACGAGTAATTATGTCGCGACAGGGTACAACCAATTGGAGACACATAAAACAGATAGAAATACAATTCTAGTTTTATCAAACATCAATTAAATTGAACTATATTTGTTATATATATGTTCTGTAGACAAAATGGAACTGATTTATATGTTCTAAAATATAATCCCTATTTCTGTTATAGTTAATTACTATCTGTAATTGTAATTTGGATTTATATAAGTTTGGAACTTTAGATTCATTTATTTCCAACTGTTTGACTTATGTTTTTTATTATCAAACTTTTCGGTCTTAGTGTCACTGATGAGGAATGAATTTCCGAAATGTGCACATCTGGCACATGAAAATTACACTGGTATTTGTGTTATATATTTACATAACTTTCTGTATTTTCTCTAAAAAAATCTTAATACGAATTTAAGCGTATGTAGTTTGGATGTGTAAATTCCTAAAAATGTTAAAAGACACTTTGTAAATATGAAACAAATACGACAAGTAAACAAAATATGACAATTTAGAAAATACGACAAGGTAACAAAACACGACGCATACAATGCATATTGGTAGACAAAAGAACAAAGGGTAGAAGCTAAGAAACATGTCTCAGACGCTGATTTATGTAAAATACTTATAAATAATTATATAAAAAGTGTGAATAAATTTACATTTAATGTGTCGATCAGAAATAACCTAACCATGCAAATCAATCACAAACAAACATTCCCTTTCACCATTGACCTGCAAATTTTCTGATATGAAATTGAGAAGTTTTGAAATACAATTACATGTTCTTTATGAGTGCATAAAGTTGTTCCGAAAAAATAATTTCGTTGATTTCATTTACTATAATTTAATAACAGTTTATCCGATTTGTGCAAAAGTTAGTCCTAACAACATGTTGGTAAGTAGTGTCCATTTAATGAAGAGAAACAGCTTTTTGAATACATGTATACAAATTTTTACTAATATCAAATAATTCATTTCTTGGCGCTATAGCTCTGCCTTTTGTGTGTTAAATAATTGTCTCATAATTCGAACAGCTTAAGATATAAAATGGCTTTTTTTTAAATAAAAAATTTACAGCGAAGACATTTAAAAATTGCACATATATAATAATATTGGGTTTAAGCGTTAGCTTTAGATGCGACATTGCGAATTGATATTACCTGCCAACGGTGGCCCAAGCAACATCCCTGATCCACAGAAAAACATTTCCACGCCATACGATGTAGCCATATTATTGATTCCAAAATTTGATACATTAATAGAATTCATAACTGCATAACAAGATCCAGAATATACCCCCAGCGCAAATCCGTAGAATAATTGTCCTATATAGGTAACCGCATAAAGCGGAAATAAAATGGTGCAAATCCCTAGTACACAAAAACTTCCGGAATAAATCAGCAAGTCATCTATGTCGTCATTGTTTGATGCTAGTCCAGACAAAAATCGAGAGCTAAAACCGCCGATACCTGCAGCTGATATTATCCAGGCTGCCTGAATAGGAGTTGTGTTTAAAGTTATAACATAATATGGTAAATGAAGATTTACCATGGATACTCCTATACTCCAACATAACACGCTTATACAAATACAGACAAAGGATTGCTTTCTAAGAAGTTTTATATATAGCGAAATATTAAAAATTGATTTTCCTTTGTCATTTGTGTCATTGTGTTTTTTCTTAGATTCTAACTCTGACGGTCGACACAAAGCGCCAAAAACACAACAATGGAATACAAAACCTGCCGAGAGTATAAATAAACCCTCATATCCATATGCTGTCTCTAATGTTGTATAAACAGGTGCCAATACAAATATACCAAGTGCTGCACCAGACGTTGCCACACCGCTTGCCAAATTACGTTGTTTTTCAAAATTAAATCCAACTACAACAACAGAGGCCGTGTATATTAAACCGGAACCTATGCCTGCAACGTTGAAAGAAGCTGGTTATACTGGTTATACCTAACTGGAATGTTGATGTAAAAATTCTAGAATTTCATATTCGACAGTTGTTTGTTTTTAAATGCTTTTTGTTACAATGTGTTGATGTTTTGTAACTGAAATGGAATGTACTTTCAAACTTAATGTTGATTTTTATAAAATATGTGTTAATTTTGATGAGAAATTAAAATTTGTGAATTGAGATCTTTGTATCGCAGTTTTTTCATGTTTATTCGATACTAGAGTTCGAAATGACTCCTCAGCTAAGATAATGGTTATGTTCACTGTTTTGGAAGACCTACACTGATTGCGGTAGAAGATTGTGGTTGAATGATTCTGGAAATAATACATTTTATGTTAAATTAATAATAGTTACATAAATATACTATTTCTGGGTTTATGTTTGAAATTAATTAAAAAAATAAAGTTTGTTTCCTCATGCAAAGAATTCCTTAGCTGGATATGGATTCATATAATTTTGGAACTGGATTATCTTATTTTCAAAAGTTTGGATTTTGTTTCTTATCTTTCGACTTTTTCGGCCCCTAGTGTCACTGAAGAGGAATGAATTTCCGAAATATGTACACATGGCACATCAAAATTAAACAGGTATTGCTATAAGATATTTGTAGCTATTTTTATTGCTTCATTAATAAAATTGGAAACAGATTACGGGGTATTACCTGCTATAACGCCATATGATACAATAACCCATTCAAGTGACTTTTGGAAGGCACTAAGTAAACAACCAATAGTAAATATAAATCCACCAATCATTATAGTAATACGACAGCTATAACGAGTTATTAACCAACTTGAAAATGGTCCTGTAAAACATTGCGATATTAAATAACGATTATTCAACGTACTTGATAACGAAACTGTAATATAATATGACGGTTATTAAAACTATTTGACAGACTTGACAACGAACCTGTAATATAATATGACAGTTATAACAACTATTTGACAGACTTGACAACGAACCTGTAATATAATATGACAGTTATAATAACTATTTGACAGACTTGACAACGAACCTGTAATATATTATGACAGTTATAATAACTATTTGACAGACTTGACAACGAACCTGTAATATAATATGACAGTTATAACAACTATTTGACAAAAATGACAACGAACATGTAATATAATATGACAGTTATAATAACAATTTGACAAAATTGACAACGAACCGGTAACATAATATGACAGATATAACAACTATTTGACAACAATGACAACGAACCTGTAATATAATAAAAAAGTCATAAAGTATAAAACAACATAAAAACGAACGAAAGTTAATACAAATGAACCGGCTCGTCATCGAACCTGTAATATAATACGACAGCTATTACGAACAAGCAACCAAAACGATAAAAACATGTAATATAATGCGATAGCGACTTAAAGTAATCACCCAGCATGACGACAAACCTGTAACACAATGCGGCAGATATAACAGATAATCAATTAGCATGCAATCGACCTGTAAAATAATACGGCAGTTATTACGAATAATCACCCAGCATGACGACAAACCTGTAACACAATGTGGCAGATATAACAGATAATCAATTAGCATGCAATCGACCTGTAAAATAATACGGCAGTTATTACGAATAATCACCCAGCATGACGACAAACCTGTAACACAATGTGGCAGATATAACAAATAATCAATTAGCATGCAATCGACCTGTAAAATAATACGGCAGTTATTACGAATAATCACCCAGCATGACGACAAACCTGTAACACAATGTGGCAGATATAACAGATAATCAATTAGCATGCAATCGACCTGTAAAATAATACGGCAGTTATTACGAATAATCACCCAGCATGACGACAAACCTGTAACACAATGCGGCAGATATAACAGATAATCAATTAGCATGCAATCGACTTGTAAAATAATACGGCAGTTATTACGAATAATCACCCAGCATGACGACAAACCTCTAACACAATGCGGCAGATATAACAAATAATCAATTAGCATGCAATCGACCTGTAAAATAATACGGCAGTTATTACGAATAATCACACAGCAAGACGACAACCCTGTAACACAATGCGGCAGATATAACAGATAAACAATTAGCATGCAATCGACTTCTAAAATAATACGGCAGTTATTACGAATAATCACCCAGCATGACGACAAACCTGTAACACAATGCGGCAGATATAACAGATAATCAATTAGCATGCAATCGACTTGTAAAATAATACGGCAGTTATTACGAATAATCACCCAGCATGACGACAAACCTATAACACTATACGACATACAAATAATCATGTAATATATAATGCGGCAGTTATTACGAATAATCACTCAGCATGACGACAAACCTGTAACACAATGCGGCAGATATAACAGATAATCAATTAGCATGCAATCGACTTGTAAAATAATACGACAGTTATTACGAATAATCACCCAGCATGACGACAAACCTGTAACACAATGCGGCAGATATAACAGATAATCAACTAGCATGCAATCGACTTGTAAAATAATACGGCAGTTATTACGAATAATCACCCAGCATGACGACAAACCTGTAACACAATGTGGCAGATATAACAAATAATCATTTAGCATGCAATCGACTTGTAAAATAATACGGCAGTTATTACAAATAATCACCCAGGAAGACGACAAACCTCTAACACAATGCGGCAGATATAACAAATAATCAATTAGCATGCAATCGACTAGTAAATTAATACGGCAGTTATTACGAATAATCACCCAGCAAGACGACAAACCTGTTACACAATGCGGCAGATATAACAGATAATCAATTAGCATGCAATCGACTAGTAAATTAATACGGCAGTTATTACGAATAATCACCCAGGAAGACGACAAACCTGTAACACAATGCGGCAGATATAACAAATAATCAATTAGCATGCAATCGACTAGTAAATTAATACGGCAGTTATTACGAATAATCACCCAGCAAGACGACAAACCTGTAACACAATGCGGCAGATATAACAAATAATCAATTAGCATGCAATCGACTAGTAAAATAATACGGCAGTTATTACGAATAATCACCCAGCAAGACGACAAACCTATAATACTATACGGCATACAAATAATTATGCAATATATAATGCGGCAGTTATTACGAATAATCACCCAGCATGACGACAAACCTGTAACACAATGCGGCAGATATAACAAATAATCAATTAGCATGCAATCGACTTGTAAAATAATACGGCAGTTATTACGAATAATCACCCAGCAAGACGACAAACCTATAACACAATGCGGCAGATATAACAAAGAATCAATTAGCATGCAATCGACTAGTAAAATAATACGGCAGTTATTACGAACAAGCAACCAAAACGATAAAAACATGTAATAAAATGCGATAGCGACTTAAAGTAATCACCCAGCATGACGACAAACCTCTAACACAATGCGGCAGATATAACAAATAATCAATTAGCATGCAATCGACTTGTAAAATAATACGGTAGTTATTACGAATAATCACCCAGCATGACGACAAACCTGTAACACAATGCGGCAGATATAACAAATAATCAATTAGCATGCAATCGACTTGTAAAATAATACGGCAGTTATTACGAATAATCACCCAGTAAGACGACAAACCTATAATACTATACGGCATACAAAAAATCATGTAATATATAATGCGGCAGTTATTACGAATAATCACCCAGCATGACGACAAACCTGTAACACAATGCGGCAGATATAACAAATAATCAATTAGCATGCAATCGACTTGTAAAATAATACGGCAGTTATTACGAATAATCACCCAGCATGACGACAAACCTGTACACAATGCGGCAGATATAACAAATAATCAATTAGCATGCAATCGACTTGTAAAATAATACGGCAGTTATTACGAATATACACCCAGTAAGACGACAAACCTCTAACACAATGCGGCAGATATAACAAATAATCAATTAGCATGCAATCGACTAGTAAATTAATACGGCAGTTATTACGAATAATCACCCAGCAAGACGACAAACCTGTTACACAATGCGGCAGATATAACAAATAATCAATTAGCATGCAATCGACTAGTAAAATAATACGGCAGTTATTACAAATAATCACCCAGCAAGACGACAAACCTGTAACACAATGCGGCAGATATAACAAATAATCAATTAGCATGCAATCGACTAGTAAAATAATACGGCAGTTATTACGAATAATCACCCAGCATGACGACAAACCTGTAACACAATGTGGCAGATATAACAAATAATCAATTAGCATGCAATCGACCTGTAAAATAATACGGCAGTTATTACGAATAATCACCCAGCATGACGACAAACCTGTAACACAATGTGGCAGATATAACAGATAATCAATTAGCATGCAATCGACCTGTAAAATAATACGGCAGTTATTACGAATAATCACCCAGCATGACGACAAACCTGTAACACAATGCGGCAGATATAACAGATAATCAATTAGCATGCAATCGACTTGTAAAATAATACGGCAGTTATTACGAATAATCACCCAGCATGACGACAAACCTCTAACACAATGCGGCAGATATAACAAATAATCAATTAGCATGCAATCGACCTGTAAAATAATACGGCAGTTATTACGAATAATCACACAGCAAGACGACAACCCTGTAACACAATGCGGCAGATATAACAGATAAACAATTAGCATGCAATCGACTTGTAAAATAATACGGCAGTTATTACGAATAATCACCCAGCATGACGACAAACCTGTAACACAATGCGGCAGATATAACAGATAATCAATTAGCATGCAATCGACTTGTAAAATAATACGGCAGTTATTACGAATAATCACCCAGCATGACGACAAACCTATAACACTATACGACATACAAATAATCATGTAATATATAATGCGGCAGTTATTACAAATAATCACCCAGCATGACGACAAACCTGTAACACAATGCGGCAGATATAACAAATAATCAATTAGCATGCAATCGACCTGTAAAATAATACGGCAGTTATTACGAATAATCACCCAGCATGACGACAAACCTGTAACACAATGTGGAAGATATAACAGATAATCAATTAGCATGCAATCGACTTGTAAAATAATACGGCAGTTATTACGAATAATCACCCAGCATGACGACAAACCTCTAACACAATGCGGCAGATATAACAAATAATCAATTAGCATGCAATCGACCTGTAAAATAATACGGCAGTTATTACGAATAATCACCCAGCAAGACGACAAACCTCTAACACAATGTGGCAGATATAACAAATAATCATTTAGCATGCAATCGACTAGTAAATTAATACGGCAGTTATTACGAATAATCACCCAGCAAGACGACAAACCTGTTACACAATGTGGCAGATATAACAAATAATCATTTAGCATGCAATCGACTTGTAAAATAATACGGCAGTTATTACGAATAATCACCCAGCATGACGACAAACCTGTAACACAATGTGGCAGATATAACAAATAATCATTTAGCATGCAATCGACTTGTAAAATAATACGGCAGTTATTACAAATAATCACCCAGGAAGACGACAAACCTCTAACACAATGCGGCAGATATAACAAATAATCAATTAGCATGCAATCGACTAGTAAATTAATACGGCAGTTATTACGAATAATCACCCAGCAAGACGACAAACCTGTTACACAATGCGGCAGATATAACAAATAATCAATTAGCATGCAATCGACTAGTAAATTAATACGGCAGTTATTACGAATAATCACCCAGCAAGACGACAAACCTGTAACACAATGCGGCAGATATAACAAATAATCAATTAGCATGCAATCGACTAGTAAAATAATACGGCAGTTATTACGAATAATCACCCAGCAAGACGACAAACCTATAATACTATACGGCATACAAATAATTATGCAATATATAATGCGGCAGTTATTACGAATAATCACCCAGCATGACGACAAACCTGTAACACAATGCGGCAGATATAACAAATAATCAATTAGCATGCAATCGACTTGTAAAATAATACGGCAGTTATTACGAATAATCACCCAGCAAGACGACAAACCTATAACACAATGCGGCAGATATAACAAAGAATCAATTAGCATGCAATCGACTAGTAAAATAATACGGCAGTTATTACGAACAAGCAACCAAAACGATAAAAACATGTAATAAAATGCGATAGCGACTTAAAGTAATCACCCAGCATGACGACAAACCTCTAACACAATGCGGCAGATATAACAAATAATCAATTAGCATGCAATCGACTTGTAAAATAATACGGTAGTTATTACGAATAATCACCCAGCATGACGACAAACCTGTAACACAATGCGGCAGATATAACAAATAATCAATTAGCATGCAATCGACTTGTAAAATAATACGGCAGTTATTACGAATAATCACCCAGTAAGACGACAAACCTATAATACTATACGGCATACAAAAAATCATGTAATATATAATGCGGCAGTTATTACGAATAATCACCCAGCATGACGACAAACCTGTAACACAATGCGGCAGATATAACAAATAATCAATTAGCATGCAATCGACTTGTAAAATAATACGGCAGTTATTACGAATAATCACCCAGCATGACGACAAACCTGTACACAATGCGGCAGATATAACAAATAATCAATTAGCATGCAATCGACTTGTAAAATAATACGGCAGTTATTACGAATATACACCCAGTAAGACGACAAACCTCTAACACAATGCGGCAGATATAACAAATAATCAATTAGCATGCAATCGACTAGTAAATTAATACGGCAGTTATTACGAATAATCACCCAGCAAGACGACAAACCTGTTACACAATGCGGCAGATATAACAAATAATCAATTAGCATGCAATCGACTAGTAAAATAATACGGCAGTTATTACGAATAATCACCCAGCAAGACGACAAACCTATAATACTATACGGCATACAAATAATCATGTAATATATAATGCGGCAGTTATTACGAATAATCACCCAGCATGACGACAAACCTGTAACACAATGCGGCAGATATAACAAATAATCAATTAGCATGCAATCGACTTGTAAAATAATACGGCAGTTATTACGAATAATCACCCAGCAAGACGACAAACCTATAACACAATGCGGCAGATATAACAAAGAATCAATTAGCATGCAATCGACTAGTAAAATAATACGGCAGTTATTACGAACAAGCAACCAAAACGATAAAAACATGTAATAAAATGCGATAGCGACTTAAAGTAATCACCCAGCATGACGACAAACCTCTAACACAATGCGGCAGATATAACAAATAATCAATTAGCATGCAATCGACTTGTAAAATAATACGGTAGTTATTACGAATAATCACCCAGCATGACGACAAACCTGTAACACAATGCGGCAGATATAACAAATAATCAATTAGCATGCAATCGACTTGTAAAATAATACGGCAGTTATTACGAATAATCACCCAGCATGACGACAAACCTGTACACAATGCGGCAGATATAACAAATAATCAATTAGCATGCAATCGACTTGTAAAATAATACGGCAGTTATTACGAATATACACCCAGTAAGACGACAAACCTCTAACACAATGCGGCAGATATAACAAATAATCAATTAGCATGCAATCGACTAGTAAATTAATACGGCAGTTATTACGAATAATCACCCAGCAAGACGACAAACCTGTTACACAATGCGGCAGATATAACAAATAATCAATTAGCATGCAATCGACTTGTAAAATAATACGGCAGTTATTACGAATAATCACCCAGCAAGACGACAAACCTCTAACACAATGCGGCAGATATAACAAATAATCAATTAGCATGCAATCGACCTGTAAAATAATACGGCAGTTATTACGAATAATCACCCAGCATGACGACAAACCTGTTACACAATGCGGCAGATATAACAAATAATCAATTAGCATGCAATCGACCTGTAAAATAATACGGCAGTTATTACGAATAATCACCCAGCAAGACGACAAACCTGTAACACAATGCGGCAGATATAACAAATAATCAATTAGCATGCAATCGACTAGTAAAATAATACGGCAGTTATTACGAATAATCACCCAGCAAGACGACAAACCTGTAACACAATGCGGCATACAAAAAATTATGCAATATATAATGCGGCAGTTATTACGAATAATCACCCAGCATGACGACAAACCTGTAACACAATGCGGCAGATATAACAAATATTCAATTAGCATGCAATCGACTTGTAAAATAATACGGCAGTTATTACGAATAATCACCCAGCAAGACGACAAACCTATAACACAATGCGGCAGATATAACAAAGAATCAATTAGCATGCAATCGACTAGTAAAATAATACGGCAGTTATTACGAACAAGCAACCAAAACGATAAAAACATGTAATAAAATGCGATAGCGACTTAAAGTAATCACCCAGCATGACGACAAACCTCTAACACAATGCGGCAGATATAACAAATAATCAATTAGCATGCAATCGACTTGTAAAATAATACGGTAGTTATTATGAATAATCACCCAGCAAGACGACAAACCTGTAACACAATGTGGCAGATATAACAAATAATCATTTAACATGGAATCGACTTGTAAAATAATACGACAGTTATTACGAATAATCACCCAGCAAGACGACAAACCTGTAACACAATGCGGCAGATATAACAAATAATCAATTAGCATGCAATCGACTAGTAAAATAATACGGCAGTTATTACGAATAATCACCCAGCAAGACGACAAACCTGTTACACAATGCGGCAGATATAACAAATAATCAATTAGCATGCAATCGACTAGTAAAATAATACGGCAGTTATTACGAATAATCACCCAGCAAGACGACAAACCTACAATACTATACGGCATACAAATAATTATGTAATAGATAATGCGGCAGTTATTACGAATAATCACCCAGCATGACGACAAACCTGTAACACAATGCGGCAGATATAACAAATAATCAATTAGCATGCAATCGACTAGTAAAATAATACGGCAGTTATTACGAATAATCACCCAGCATGACGACAAACCTATAATACTATACGGCATACAAATAATCATGTAATATATAATGCGGCAGTTATTACGAATAATCACTCAGCATGACGACAAACCTGTAACACAATGCGGCAGATATAACAAATAATCAATTAGCATGCAATCGACCTGTAAAATAATACGGCAGTTATTACGAATAATCACCCAGCAAGACGACAAACCTGTAACACAATGCGGCAGATATAACAAATAATCAATTAGCATGCAATCGACTTGTAAAATAATACGGCAGTTATTACGAATAATCACCCAGCATGACGACAAACCTCTAACACAATGCGGCAGATATAACAAATAATCAATTAGCATGCAATCGACCTGTAAAATAATACGGCAGTTATTACGAATAATCACCCAGCATGACGACAAACCTGTAACACAATGTGGAAGATATAACAGATAATCAATTAGCATGCAATCGACTTGTAAAATAATACGGCAGTTATTACGAATAATCACCCAGCATGACGACAAACCTCTAACACAATGCGGCAGATATAACAAATAATCAATTAGCATGCAATCGACCTGTAAAATAATACGGCAGTTATTACGAATAATCACCCAGCAAGACGACAAACCTGTAACACAATGCGGCAGATATAACAGATAATCAATTAGCATGCAATCGACTTGTAAAATAATACGACAGTTATTACGAATAATCACCCAGCATGACGACAAACCTGTACACAATGCGGCAGATATAACAGATAATCAACTAGCATGCAATCGACTTGTAAAATAATACGGCAGTTATTACGAATAATCACCCAGCATGACGACAAACCTGTAACACAATGTGGCAGATATAACAAATAATCATTTAGCATGCAATCGACTTGTAAAATAATACGGCAGTTATTACAAATAATCACCCAGGAAGACGACAAACCTCTAACACAATGCGGCAGATATAACAAATAATCAATTAGCATGCAATCGACTAGTAAATTAATACGGCAGTTATTACGAATAATCACCCAGCAAGACGACAAACCTGTTACACAATGCGGCAGATATAACCAATAATCAATTAGCATGCAATCGACTAGTAAAATAATACGGCAGATATTACGAATAATCACCCAGCAAGACGACAAACCTGTAACACAATGCGGCAGATATAACAAATAATCAATTAGCATGCAATCGACTAGTAAAATAATACGGCAGTTATTACGAATAATCACCCAGCAAGACGACAAACCTATAATACTATACGGCATACAAATAATTATGCAATATATAATGCGGCAGTTATTACGAATAATCACCCAGCATGACGACAAACCTGTAACACAATGCGGCAGATATAACAAATAATCAATTAGCATGCAATCGACTTGTAAAATAATACGGCAGTTATTACGAATAATCACCCAGCAAGACGACAAACCTATAACACAATGCGGCAGATATAACAAAGAATCAATTAGCATGCAATCGACTAGTAAAATAATACGGCAGTTATTACGAACAAGCAACCAAAACGATAAAAACATGTAATAAAATGCGATAGCGACTTAAAGTAATCACCCAGCATGACGACAAACCTCTAACACAATGCGGCAGATATAACAAATAATCAATAAGCATGCAATCGACTTGTAAAATAATACGGTAGTTATTACGAATAATCACCCAGCATGACGACAAACCTGTAACACAATGCGGCAGATATAACAAATAATCAATTAGCATGCAATCGACTTGTAAAATAATACGGCAGTTATTACGAATAATCACCCAGTAAGACGACAAACCTATAATACTATACGGCATACAAAAAATCATGTAATATATAATGCGGCAGTTATTACGAATAATCACCCAGCATGACGACAAACCTGTAACACAATGCGGCAGATATAACAAATAATCAATTAGCATGCAATCGACTTGTAAAATAATACGGCAGTTATTACGAATAATCACCCAGCATGACGACAAACCTGTACACAATGCGGCAGATATAACAGATAATCAATTAGCATGCAATCGACTTGTAAAATAATACGACAGTTATTACGAATAATCACCCAGCATGACGACAAACCTGTAACACAATGCGGCAGATATAACAGATAATCAACTAGCATGCAATCGACTTGTAAAATAATACGGCAGTTATTACGAATAATCACCCAGCATGACGACAAACCTGTAACACAATGTGGCAGATATAACAAATAATCATTTAGCATGCAATCGACTAGTAAAATAATACGGCAGTTATTACAAATAATCACCCAGCATGACGACAAACCTGTAACACAATGCGGCAGATATAACAAATAATCAATTAGCATGCAATCGACTAGTAAAATAATACGGCAGATATTACGAATAATCACCCAGCAAGACGACAAACCTGTAACACAATGCGGCAGATATAACAAATAATCAATTAGCATGCAATCGACTAGTAAAATAATACGGCAGTTATTACGAATAATCACCCAGCAAGACGACAAACCTATAATACTATACGGCATACAAATAATTATGCAATATATAATGCGGCAGTTATTACGAATAATCACCCAGCATGACGACAAACCTGTAACACAATGCGGCAGATATAACAAATAATCAATTAGCATGCAATCGACTTGTAAAATAATACGGCAGTTATTACGAATAATCACCCAGCAAGACGACAAACCTATAACACAATGCGGCAGATATAACAAAGAATCAATTAGCATGCAATCGACTAGTAAAATAATACGGCAGTTATTACGAACAAGCAACCAAAACGATAAAAACATGTAATAAAATGCGATAGCGACTTAAAGTAATCACCCAGCATGACGACAAACCTCTAACACAATGCGGCAGATATAACAAATAATCAATTAGCATGCAATCGACTTGTAAAATAATACGGTAGTTATTACGAATAATCACCCAGCATGACGACAAACCTGTAACACAATGCGGCAGATATAACAAATAATCAATTAGCATGCAATCGACTTGTAAAATAATACGGCAGTTATTACGAATAATCACCCAGTAAGACGACAAACCTATAATACTATACGGCATACAAAAAATCATGTAATATATAATGCGGCAGTTATTACGAATAATCACCCAGCATGACGACAAACCTGTAACACAATGCGGCAGATATAACAAATAATCAATTAGCATGCAATCGACTTGTAAAATAATACGGCAGTTATTACGAATAATCACCCAGCATGACGACAAACCTGTACACAATGCGGCAGATATAACAAATAATCAATTAGCATGCAATCGACTTGTAAAATAATACGGCAGTTATTACGAATATACACCCAGTAAGACGACAAACCTCTAACACAATGCGGCAGATATAACAAATAATCAATTAGCATGCAATCGACTAGTAAATTAATACGGCAGTTATTACGAATAATCACCCAGCAAGACGACAAACCTCTAACACAATGCGGCAGATATAACAAATAATCAATTAGCATGCAATCGACTTGTAAAATAATACGGCAGTTATTACAAATAATCACCCAGCAAGACGACAAACCTGTAACACAATGCGGCAGATATAACAAATAATCAATTAGCATGCAATCGACTAGTAAAATAATACGGCAGTTATTACAAATAATCACCCAGCAAGACGACAAACCTGTAACACAATGCGGCAGATATAACAAATAATCAATTAGCATGCAATCGACTAGTAAAATAATACGGCAGTTATTACGAATAATCACCCAGCAAGACGACAAACCTATAATACTATACGGCATACAAATAATTATGCAATATATAATGCGGCAGTTATTACGAATAATCACCCAGCATGACGACAAACCTGTAACACAATGCGGCAGATATAACAAATATTCAATTAGCATGCAATCGACTTGTAAAATAATACGGCAGTTATTACGAATAATCACCCAGCAAGACGACAAACCTATAACACAATGCGGCAGATATAACAAAGAATCAATTAGCATGCAATCGACTAGTAAAATAATACGGCAGTTATTACGAACAAGCAACCAAAACGATAAAAACATGTAATAAAATGCGATAGCGACTTAAAGTTATCACCCAGCATGACGACAAACCTCTAACACAATGCGGCAGATATAACAAATAATCAATTAGCATGCAATCGACTTGTAAAATAATACGGTAGTTATTATGAATAATCACCCAGCATGACGACAAACCTGTAACACAATGTGGCAGATATAACAAATAATCATTTAACATGGAATCGACTTGTAAAATAATACGACAGTTATTACGAATAATCACCCAGCAAGACGACAAACCTGTAACACAATGCGGCAGATATAACAAATAATCAATTAGCATGCAATCGACTAGTAAAATAATACGGCAGTTATTACGAATAATCACCCAGCAAGACGACAAACCTACAATACTATACGGCATACAAATAATTATGTAATATATAATGCGGCAGTTATTACGAATAATCACCCAGCATGACGACAAACCTGTAACACAATGCGGCATATATAACAAATAATCAATTAGCATGCAATCGACCTGTAAAATAATACGGCAGTTATTACGAATAATCACCCAGCATGACGACAAACCTATAATACTATACGGCATACAAATAATCATGTAATATATAATGCGGCAGTTATTACGAATAATCACTCAGCATGACGACAAACCTGTAACACAATGCGGCAGATATAACAAATAATCAATTAGCATGCAATCGACCTGTAAAATAATACGGCAGTTATTACGAATAATCACCCAGCAAGACGACAAACCTGTAACACAATGCGGCAGATATAACAAATAATCAATTAGCATGCAATCGACTTGTAAAATAATACGGCAGTTATTACGAATAATCACCCAGCATGACGACAAACCTCTAACACAATGCGGCAGATATAACAAATAATCAATTAGCATGCAATCGACCTGTAAAATAATACGGCAGTTATTACGAATAATCACCCAGCAAGACGACAAACCTGTAACACAATGCGGCAGATATAACAGATAATCAATTAGCATGCAATCGACTTGTAAAATAATACGGCAGTTATTACGAATAATCACCCAGCATGACGACAAACCTGTAACACAATGCGGCAGATATAACAGATAATCAACTAGCATGCAATCGACTTGTAAAATAATACGGCAGTTATTACGAATAATCACCCAGCATGACGACAAACCTGTAACACAATGCGCAGATATATTTACAATAGCTAATATTTTGTACTATGTGATCCCTTGTTAGACTCACTAGTTCATATCTTCATGACTTCAGTATAGAACGTGCAGTTATGTGACGTAACAACTAAGGTCGATGTGACGTAACAACTAAGGTCGATGTGACGTAACAACTAAGGGCGTAGGAATACACAAAAATTTGTAAACAGATGTCATGGATTTTCTGATCTATTTATAAAAACACATGCCAAAGCACGTGTTAATGTTTATACATAAACCTTCCAAAATATCGGGAGAACGCGATGTATTTGAGTTAATTATGCATATATTGCATTAAAATATGTTATAAACTTGGAACTTTTTTTTGTTTTTTTTATGTGGCCCGAAACAAGCACATATACAGGAGTCTGTAAAAAGCTATACAATGTAAGAAGGTTCAAGAATATGGTACATCATGATTTTATACATAGTTTATTTATTATTTTACACATGAATATGCCAAGAATTGTAAATATAAGAAATGACTTCGTGTTTGGTAACGTACATGAGGGTATGAACGATAGTGAATCCCGCGCAAATTAAGCATAATCTGCTTCGCAGATAATGCAATTTGCGCGTGCTTCACTATCGTTCATACCCTCATGTACGTTACCAAACACGAAGTCATTTCTTAAATAACAAATAATCAATTAGCATGCAATCGACTTGTAAAATAATACGGCAGTTATTACGAATAATCACCCAGTAAGACGACAAACCTATAATACTATACGGCATACAAAAAATCATGTAATATATAATGCGGCAGTTATTACGAATAATCACCCAGCATGACGACAAACCTGTAACACAATGCGGCAGATATAACAAATAATCAATTAGCATGCAATCGACTTGTAAAATAATACGGCAGTTATTACGAATAATCACCCAGCATGACGACAAACCTGTACACAATGCGGCAGATATAACAAATAATCAATTAGCATGCAATCGACTTGTAAAATAATACGGCAGTTATTACGAATAATCACCCAGTAAGACGACAAACCTCTAACACAATGCGGCAGATATAACAAATAATCAATTAGCATGCAATCGACTAGTAAATTAATACGGCAGTTATTACGAATAATCACCCAGCAAGACGACAAACCTGTTACACAATGCGGCAGATATAACAAATAATCAATTAGCATGCAATCGACTAGTAAAATAATACGGCAGTTATTACGAATAATCACCCAGCAAGACGACAAACCTGTAACACAATGCGGCAGATATAACAAATAATCAATTAGCATGCAATCGACTAGTAAAATAATACGGCAGTTATTACGAATAATCACCCAGCAAGACGACAAACCTATAATACTATACGGCATACAAATAATTATGCAATATATAATGCGGCAGTTATTACGAATAATCACCCAGCAAGACGACAAACCTGTTACACAATGCGGCAGATATAACAAATAAACAATTAGCATGCAATCGACTTGTAAAATAATACGGCAGTTATTACGAATAATCACCCAGCAAGACGACAAACCTATAACACAATGCGGCAGATATAACAAAGAATCAATTAGCATGCAATCGACTAGTAAAATAATACGGCAGTTATTACGAACAAGCAACCAAAACGATAAAAACATGTAATAAAATGCGATAGCGACTTAAAGTAATCACCCAGCATGACGACAAACCTCTAACACAATGCGGCAGATATAACAAATAATCAATTAGCATGCAATCGACTTGTAAAATAATACGGCAGTTATTACGAATAATCACCCAGTAAGACGACAAACCTGTACACAATGCGGCAGATATAACAAATAATCAATTAGCATGCAATCGACTTGTAAAATAATACGGCAGTTATTACGAATAATCACCCAGCATGACGACAAACCTCTAACACAATGCGGCAGATATAACAAATAATCAATTAGCATGCAATCGACCTGTAAAATAATACGGCAGTTATTACGAATAATCACCCAGCATGACGACAAACCTCTAACACAATGCGGCATATATAACAAATAATCAATTAGCATGCAATCGACCTGTAAAATAATACGGCAGTTATTACGAATAATCACCCAGCAAGACGACAAACCTATAATACTATACGGCATACAAATAATTATGCAATATATAATGCGGCAGTTATTACGAATAATCACCCAGCATGACGACAAACCTGTAACACAATGCGGCAGATATAACAAATAATCAATTAGCATGCAATCGACTTGTAAAATAATACGGCAGTTATTACGAATAATCACCCAGCAAGACGACAAACCTATAACACAATGCGGCAGATATAACAAAGAATCAATTAGCATGCAATCGACTAGTAAAATAATACGGCAGTTATTACGAACAAGCAACCAAAACGATAAAAACATGTAATAAAATGCGATAGCGACTTAAAGTAATCACCCAGCATGACGACAAACCTCTAACACAATGCGGCAGATATAACAAATAATCAATTAGCATGCAATCGACTTGTAAAATAATACGGCAGTTATTACGAATAATCACCCAGCATGACGACAAACCTGTAACACAATGTGGCAGATATAACAAATAATCATTTAACATGGAATCGACTTGTAAAATAATACGACAGTTATTACGAATAATCACCCAGCAAGACGACAAACCTGTAACACAATGCGGCAGATATAACAAATAATCATTTAACATGGAATCGACTTGTAAAATAATACGGCAGTTATTACGAATAATCACCCAGCATGACGACAAACCTGTAACACAATGTGGCAGATATAACAAATAATCAATTAGCATGCAATCGACTTGTAAAATAATACGACAGTTATTACGAATAATCACCCAGCAAGACGACAAACCTGTAACACAATGCGGCAGATATAACAAATAATCAATTAGCATGCAATCGACTTGTAAAATAATACGGCAGTTATTACGAATAATCACCCAGCATGACGACAAACCTGTAACACAATGCGGCAGATATAACAAATAATCAATTAGCATGCAATCGACTTGTAAAATAATACGGCAGTTATTACGAATAATCACCCAGCATGACGACAAACCTGTAACACAATGTGGCAGATATAACAAATAATCATTTAACATGGAATCGACTTGTAAAATAATACGACAGTTATTACGAATAATCACCCAGCATGACGACAAACCTGTAACACAATGCGGCAGATATAACAAATAATCAATTAGCATGCAATCGACTAGTAAAATAATACGGCAGTTATTACGAATAATCACCCAGCAAGACGACAAACCTACAATACTATACGGCATACAAATAATTATGTAATAGATAATGCGGCAGTTATTACGAATAATCACCCAGCATGACGACAAACCTGTAACACAATGCGGCATATATAACAAATAATCAATTAGCATGCAATCGACCTGTAAAATAATACGGCAGTTATTACGAATAATCACCCAGCATGACGACAAACCTATAATACTATACGGCATACAAATAATCATGTAATATATAATGCGGCAGTTATTACGAATAATCACTCAGCATGACGACAAACCTGTAACACAATGCGGCAGATATAACAAATAATCAATTAGCATGCAATCGACCTGTAAAATAATACGGCAGTTATTACGAATAATCACCCAGCATGACGACAAACCTGTAACACAATGCGGCAGATATAACAAATAATCAATTAGCATGCAATCGACTTGTAAAATAATACGGCAGTTATTACGAATAATCACCCAGCATGACGACAAACCTGTACACAATGCGGCAGATATAACAAATAATCAATTAGCATGCAATCGACTTGTAAAATAATACGGCAGTTATTACGAATAATCACCCAGTAAGACGACAAACCTCTAACACAATGCGGCAGATATAACAAATAATCAATTAGCATGCAATCGACTAGTAAATTAATACGGCAGTTATAACGAATAATCACCCAGCAAGACGACAAACCTGTTACACAATGCGGCAGATATAACAAATAATCAATTAGCATGCAATCGACTTGTAAAATAATACGGCAGTTATTACGAATAATCACCCAGCATGACGACAAACCTATAATACTATACGGCATACAAATAATCATGTAATATATAATACGGCAGTTATTACGAATAATCACTCAGCATGACGACAAACCTGTAACACAATGCGGCAGATATAACAAATAATCAATTAGCATGCAATCGACCTGTAAAATAATACGACAGTTATTACGAATAATCACCCAGCAAGACGACAAACCTGTAACACAATGCGGCAGATATAACAAAAAATCAATTAGCATGCAATCGACTTGTAAAATAAAACGGCAGTTATTACGAATAATCACCCAGCATGACGACAAACCTCTAACACAATGCGGCAGATATAACAAATAATCAATTAGCATGCAATCGACCTGTAAAATAATACGGCAGTTATTACGAATAATCACCCAGCAAGACGACAAACCTGTAACACAATGCGGCAGATATAACAGATAATCAATTAGCATGCAATCGACTTGTAAAATAATACGGCAGTTATTACGAATAATCACCCAGCATGACGACAAACCTGTAACACAATGCGGCAGATATAACAAATAATCAACTAGCATGCAATCGACTTGTAAAATAATACGGCAGTTATTACGAATAATCACCCAGCATGACGACAAACCTGTAACACAATGCGCAGATATATTTACAATAGCTAATATTTTGTACTATGTGATCCCTTGTTAGACTCACTAGTTCATATCTTCATGACTTCAGTATAGAACGTGCAGTTATGTGACGTAACAACTAAGGTCGATGTGACGTAACAACTAAGGTCGATGTGACGTAACAACTAAGGGCGTAGGAATACACAAAAATTTGTAAACAGATGTCATGGATTTTCTGATCTATTTATAAAAACACATGCCAAAGCACGTGTTAATGTTTATACATAAACCTTCCAAAATATCGGGAGAACGCGATGTATTTGAGTTAATTATGCATATATTGCATTAAAATATGTTATAAACTTGGAACTTTTTTTTGTTTTTTTTATGTGGCCCGAAACAAGCACATATACAGGAGTCTGTAAAAAGCTATACAATGTAAGAAGGTTCAAGAATATGGTACATCATGATTTTATACATAGTTTATTTATTATTTTACACATGAATATGCCAAGAATTGTAAATATAAGAAATGACTTCGTGTTTGGTAACGTACATGAGGGTATGAACGATAGTGAATCCCGCGCAAATTAAGCATAATCTGCTTCGCAGATAATGCAATTTGCGCGTGCTTCACTATCGTTCATACCCTCATGTACGTTACCAAACACGAAGTCATTTCTTAAATAACAAATAATCAATTAGCATGCAATCGACTTGTAAAATAATACGGCAGTTATTACGAATAATCACCCAGTAAGACGACAAACCTATAATACTATACGGCATACAAAAAATCATGTAATATATAATGCGGCAGTTATTACGAATAATCACCCAGCATGACGACAAACCTGCAACACAATGCGGCAGATATAACAAATAATCAATTAGCATGCAATCGACTTGTAAAATAATACGGCAGTTATTACGAATAATCACCCAGCATGACGACAAACCTGTACACAATGCGGCAGATATAACAAATAATCAATTAGCATGCAATCGACTTGTAAAATAATACGGCAGTTATTACGAATAATCACCCAGCAAGACGACAAACCTGTAACACAATGCGGCAGATATAACAAATAATCAATTAGCATGCAATCGACTAGTAAAATAATACGGCAGTTATTACGAATAATCACCCAGCAAGACGACAAACCTATAACACAATGCGGCAGATATAACAAATAATCAATTAGCATGCAATCGACTAGTAAAATAATATGGCAGTTATTACGAATAATCACCCAGCATGACGACAAACCTGTACACAATGCGGCAGATATAACAAATAATCAATTAGCATGCAATCGACTTGTAAAATAATACGGCAGTTATTACGAATAATCACCCAGCAAGACGACAAACCTGTAACACAATGCGGCAGATATAACAAATAATCAATTAGCATGCAATCGACTAGTAAAATAATACGGCAGTTATTACGAATAATCACCCAGCAAGACGACAAACCTATAATACTATACGGCATACAAATAATTATGCAATATATAATGCGGCAGTTATTACGAATAATCACCCAGCATGACGACAAACCTGTAACACAATGCGGCAGATATAACAAATAATCAATTATCATGCAATCGACTTGTAAAATAATACGGCAGTTATTACGAATAATCACCCAGCAAGACGACAAACCTATAACACAATGCGGCAGATATAACAAAGAATCAATTAGCATGCAATCGACTTGTTAAATAATACGGCAGTTATTACGAACAAGCAACCAAAACGATAAAAACATGTAATAAAATGCGATAGCGACTTAAAGTAATCACCCAGCATGACGACAAACCTCTAACACAATGCGGCAGATATAACAAATAATCAATTAGCATGCAATCGACTTGTAAAATAATACGGTAGTTATTACGAATAATCACCCAGCATGACGACAAACCTATAATACTATACGGCATACAAATAATCATGTAATATATAATGCGGCAGTTATTACGAATAATCACTCAGCATGACGACAAACCTCTAACACAATGCGGCAGATATAACAAATAATCAATTAGCATGCAATCGACCTGTAAAATAATACGACAGTTATTACGAATAATCACCCAGCAAGACGACAAACCTGTTACACAATGCGGCAGATATAACAAATAATCAATTAGCATGCAATCGACTTGTAAAATAATACGGCAGTTATTACGAATAATCACCCAGCATGACGACAAACCTCTAACACAATGCGGCAGATATAACAAATAATCAATTAGCATGCAATCGACCTGTAAAATAATACGGCAGTTATTACGAATAATCACCCAGCAAGACGACAAACCTGTAACACAATGCGGCAGATATAACAGATAATCAATTAGCATGCAATCGACTTGTAAAATAATACGGCAGTTATTACGAATAATCACCCAGCAAGACGACAAACCTGTAACACAATGCGGCAGATATAACAGATAATCAATTAGCATGCAATCGACCTGTAAAATAATACGGCAGTTATTACGAATAATCACCCAGCAAGACGACAAACCTGTAACACAATGCGGCAGATATAACAGATAATCAATTAGCATGCAATCGACTTGTAAAATAATACGGCAGTTATTACGAATAATCACCCAGCATGACGACAAACCTGTAACACAATGCGGCAGATATAACAGATAATCAACTAGCATGCAATCGACTTGTAAAATAATACGGCAGTTATTACGAATAATCACCCAGCATGACGACAAACCTGTAACACAATGCGCAGATATATTTACAATAGCTAATATTTTGTACTATGTGATCCCTTGTTAGACTCACTAGTTCATATCTTCATGACTTCAGTATAGAACGTGCAGTTATGTGACGTAACAACTAAGGTCGATGTGACGTAACAACTAAGGTCGATGTGACGTAACAACTAAGGGCGTAGGAATACACAAAAATTTGTAAACAGATGTCATGGATTTTCTGATCTATTTATAAAAACACATGCCAAAGCACGTGTTAATGTTTATACATAAACCTTCCAAAATATCGGGAGAACGCGATGTATTTGAGTTAATTATGCATATATTGCATTAAAATATGTTATAAACTTGGAACTTTTTTTTGTTTTTTTTATGTGGCCCGAAACAAGCACATATACAGGAGTCTGTAAAAAGCTATACAATGTAAGAAGGTTCAAGAATATGGTACATCATGATTTTATACATAGTTTATTTATTATTTTACACATGAATATGCCAAGAATTGTAAATATAAGAAATGACTTCGTGTTTGGTAACGTACATGAGGGTATGAACGATAGTGAATCCCGCGCAAATTAAGCATAATCTGCTTCGCAGATAATGCAATTTGCGCGTGCTTCACTATCGTTCATACCCTCATGTACGTTACCAAACACGAAGTCATTTCTTAAATAACAAATAATCAATTAGCATGCAATCGACTTGTAAAATAATACGGCAGTTATTACGAATAATCACCCAGTAAGACGACAAACCTATAATACTATACGGCATACAAAAAATCATGTAATATATAATGCGGCAGTTATTACGAATAATCACCCAGCATGACGACAAACCTGTAACACAATGCGGCAGATATAACAAATAATCAATTAGCATGCAATCGACTTGTAAAATAATACGGCAGTTATTACGAATAATCACCCAGCATGACGACAAACCTGTACACAATGCGGCAGATATAACAAATAATCAATTAGCATGCAATCGACTTGTAAAATAATACGGCAGTTATTACGAATAATCACCCAGCAAGACGACAAACCTGTAACACAATGCGGCAGATATAACAAATAATCAATTAGCATGCAATCGACTAGTAAAATAATACGGCAGTTATTACGAATAATCACCCAGCAAGACGACAAACCTATAATACTATACGGCATACAAATAATTATGCAATATATAATGCGGCAGTTATTACGAATAATCACCCAGCATGACGACAAACCTGTAACACAATGCGGCAGATATAACAAATAATCAATTAGCATGCAATCGACTTGTAAAATAATACGGCAGTTATTACGAATAATCACCCAGTAAGACGACAAACCTCTAACACAATGCGGCAGATATAACAAATAATCAATTAGCATGCAATCGACTAGTAAATTAATACGGCAGTTATTACGAATAATCACCCAGCAAGACGACAATCCTGTAACACAATGCGGCAGATATAACAAATAATCAATTAGCATGCAATCGACTAGTAAAATAATACGGCAGTTATTACGAATAATCACCCAGCAAGACGACAAACCTATAATACTATACGGCATACAAATAATTATGCAATATATAATGCGGCAGTTATTACGAATAATCACCCAGCATGACGACAAACCTGTAACACAATGCGGCAGATATAACAAATAATCAATTAGCATGCAATCGACTTGTAAAATAATACGGCAGTTATTACGAATAATCACCCAGCAAGACGACAAACCTATAACACAATGCGGCAGATATAACAAAGAATCAATTAGCATGCAATCGACTAGTAAAATAATACGGCAGTTATTACGAACAAGCAACCAAAACGATAAAAACATGTAATAAAATGCGATAGCGATTTAAAGTAATCACCCAGCATGACGACAAACCTCTAACACAATGCGGCAGATATAACAAATAATCAATTAGCATGCAATCGACCTGTAAAATAATACGGCAGTTATTACGAATAATCACCCAGCATGACGACAAACCTGTTACACAAAGCGGCATATATAACAAATAATCAATTAGCATGCAATCGACCTGTAAAATAATACGGCAGTTATTACGAATAATCACCCAGCATGACGACAAACCTATAATACTATACGGCATACAAATAATCATGTAATATATAATGCGGCAGTTATTACGAATAATCACTCAGCATGACGACAAACCTGTAACACAATGCGGCAGATATAACAAATAATCAATTAGCATGCAATCGACCTGTAAAATAATACGGCAGTTATTACGAATAATCACCCAGCAAGACGACAAACCTGTAACACAATGCGGCAGATATAACAAATAATCAATTAGCATGCAATCAACCTGTAAAATAATACGGCAGTTATTACGAATAATCACCCAGCATGACGACAAACCTGTAACACAATGCGGCAGATATAACAGATAATCAATTAGCATGCAATCGACTTGTAAAATAATACGGCAGTTATTACGAATAATCACCCAGCATGACGACAAACCTGTAACACAATGCGGCAGATATAACAGATAATCAATTAGCATGCAATCGACTTGTAAAATAATACGGCAGTTATTACGAATAATCACCCAGCATGACGACAAACCTGTAACACAATGCGGCAGATATAACAGATAATCAACTAGCATGCAATCGACTTGTAAAATAATACGGCAGTTATTACGAATAATCACCCAGCATGACGACAAACCTGTAACACAATGCGGCAGATATAACAGATAATCAATTAGCATGCAATCGACTTGTAAAATAATACGGCAGTTATTACGAATAATCACCCAGCATGACGACAAACCTGTAACACAATGCGGCAGATATAACAGATAATCAACTAGCATGCAATCGACTTGTAAAATAATACGGCAGTTATTACGAATAATCACCCAGCATGACGACAAACCTGTAACACAATGCGCAGATATATTTACAATAGCTAATATTTTGTACTATGTGATCCCTTGTTAGACTCACTAGTTCATATCTTCATGACTTCAGTATAGAACGTGCAGTTATGTGACGTAACAACTAAGGTCGATGTGACGTAACAACTAAGGTCGATGTGACGTAACAACTAAGGGCGTAGGAATACACAAAAATTTGTAAACAGATGTCATGGATTTTCTGATCTATTTATAAAAACACATGCCAAAGCACGTGTTAATGTTTATACATAAACCTTCCAAAATATCGGGAGAACGCGATGTATTTGAGTTAATTATGCATATATTGCATTAAAATATGTTATAAACTTGGAACTTTTTTTTGTTTTTTTTATGTGGCCCGAAACAAGCACATATACAGGAGTCTGTAAAAAGCTATACAATGTAAGAAGGTTCAAGAATATGGTACAACATGATTTTATACATAGTTTATTTATTATTTTACACATGAATATGCCAAGAATTGTAAATATAAGAAATGACTTCGTGTTTGGTAACGTACATGAGGGTATGAACGATAGTGAATCCCGCGCAAATTAAGCATAATCTGCTTCGCAGATAATGCAATTTGCGCGTGCTTCACTATCGTTCATACCCTCATGTACGTTACCAAACACGAAGTCATTTCTTAAATAACAAATAATCAATTAGCATGCAATCGACTTGTAAAATAATACGGCAGTTATTACGAATAATCACCCAGTAAGACGACAAACCTATAATACTATACGGCATACAAATAATCATGTAATACATAATGCGGCAGTTATTACGAATAATCACACAGCATGACGACAAACCTGTAACACAATGCGGCAGATATAACAAATAATCAATTAGCATGCAATCGACCTGTAAAATAATACGGCAGTTATTACGAATAATCACCCAGCAAGACGACAAACCTATAACACTATACGGCATACAAATAATCATGTAATATATAATGCGGTAGTTATTACAAATAATCACCCAGCATGACGACAAACCTGTAACACAATGCGGCAGATATAACAAATAATCAATTAGCATGCAATCGACTTGTAAAATAATACGGCAGTTATTACGAATAATCAACCAGCATGACGACAAACCTGTACACAATGCGGCAGATATAACAAATAATCAATTAGCATGCAATCGACTTGTAAAATAATACGGCAGTTATTACGAATAATCACCCAGTAAGACGACAAACCTATAACACTATACGGCATACAAATAATCATGTAATACATAATGCGGCAGTTATTACGAATAATCACACAGCATGACGACAAACCTGTAACACAATGCGGCAGATATAACAAATAATCAATTAGCATGCAATCGACCTGTAAAATAATACGGCAGTTATTACGAATAATCACCCAGCAAGACGACAAACCTATAACACTATACGGCATACAAATAATCATGTAATATATAATGCGGTAGTTATTACAAATAATCACCCAGCATGACGACAAACCTGTAACACAATGCGGCAGATATAACAAATAATCAATTAGCATGCAATCGACCTGTAAAATAATACGGCAGTTATTGCGAATAATCACCCAGTAAGACGACAAACCTCTAACACAATGCGGCAGATATAACAAATAATCAATTAGCATGCAATCGACTTGTAAAATAATACGGCAGTTATTACGAATAATCACCCAGCATGACGACAAACCTGTAACACAATGCGGCAGATATAACAAATAATCAATTAGCATGCAATCGACCTGTAAAATAATACGACAGTTATTACGAATAATCACCCAGCAAGACGACAAACCTCTAACACAATGCGGCAGATATAACAAATAATCAATTAGCATGCAATCGACCTGTAAAATAATACGGCAGTTATTACGAATAATCACCCAGCAAGACGACAAACCTCTAACACAATGCGGCAGATATAACAAATAATCAATTAGCATGCAATCGACCTGTAAAATAATACGGCAGTTATTACGAATAATCACCCAGCAAGACGACAAACCTCTAACACAATGCGGCAGATATAACAAATAATCAATTAGCATGCAATCGACCTGTAAAATAATACGGCAGTTATTACGAATAATCACCCAGCAAGACGACAAACCTCTAACACAATGCGGCAGATATAACAAATAATCAATTAGCATGCAATCGACCTGTAAAATAATACGGCAGTTATTACGAATAATCACCCAGCATGACGACAAACCTGTACACAATGCGGCAGATATAACAAATAATCAATTAGCATGCAATCGACTTGTAAAATAATACGGCAGTTATTACGAATAATCACCCAGTAAGACGACAAACCTATAACACTATACGGCATACAAATAATCATGTAATACATAATGCGGCAGTTATTACGAATAATCACCCAGCATGACGACAAACCTGTAACACAATGCGGCAGATATAACAAATAATCAATTAGCATGCAATCGACCTGTAAAATAATACGGCAGTTATTACGAATAATCACCCAGCAAGACGACAAACCTATAATACTATACGGAATACAAATAATCATGTAATATATAATGCGGTAGTTATTACAAATAATCACCCAGCATGACGACAAACCTGTAACACAATGCGGCAGATATAACAAATAATCAATTAGCATGCAATCGACCTGTAAAATAATACGGCAGTTATTACGAATAATCACCCAGTAAGACGACAAACCTCTAACACAATGCGGCAGATATAACAAATAATCAATTAGCATGCAATCGACTTGTAAAATAATACGGCAGTTATTACGAATAATTACCCAGCATGACGACAAACCTGTAACACAATGCGGCAGATATAACAAATAATCAATTAGCATGCAATCGACCTGTAAAATAATACGACAGTTATTACGAATAATCACCCAGCAAGACGACAAACCTCTAACACAATGCGGCAGATATAACAAATAATCAATTAGCATGCAATCGACCTGTAAAATAATACGGCAGTTATTACGAATAATCACCCAGCAAGACGACAAACCTCTAACACAATGCGGCAGATATAACAAATAATCAATTAGCATGCAATCGACCTGTAAAATAATACGGCAGTTATTACGAATAATCACCCAGCAAGACGACAAACCTCTAACACAATGCGGCAGATATAACAAATAATCAATTAGCATGCAATCGACCTGTAAAATAATATGGCAGTTATTACGAATAATCACCCAGCATGACGACAAACCTGTAACACAATGCGGCAGATATAACAAATAATCAATTAGCATGCAATCAACCTGTAAAATAATACGGCAGTTATTACGAATAATCACCCAGCATGACGACAAACCTCTAACACAATGCGGCAGATATAACAAATAATCAATTAGCATGCAATCGACCTGTAAAATAATACGGCAGTTATTACGAATAATCACCCAGCATGACGACAAACCTCTAACACAATGCGGCAGATATAACAAATAATCAATTAGCATGCAATCGACTTGTAAAATAATACGGCAGTTATTACGAATAATCACCCAGCATGACGACAAACCTCTAACACAATGCGGCAGATATAACAAATAATCAATTAGCATGCAATCGACCTGTAAAATAATACGGCAGTTATTACGAATAATCACCCAGCAAGACGACAAACTTTTAATACTATACGACATACAACTAATCATGTAATAAATACTGCGGCAGTTATTACGAATAATCACCCAGCATGACGACAAACCTATAATACTATACGACATACAAATAATCATGTAATATATAATGCGGCAGTTATTACAAATAATCACCCAGCATGACGACAAACCTGTAACACAATGCGGCAGATATAACAAATAATCAATTAGCATGCAATCGACCTGTAAAATAATACGGCAGTTATTACGAATAATCACCCAGCAAGACGACAAACCTGTTACACAATGCGGCAGATATAACAAATAATCAATTAGCATGCAATCGACTTGTAAAATAATACGGCAGTTATTACGAATAATCACCCAGTAAGACGACAAACCTCTAACACAATGCGGCAGATATAACAAATAATCAATTAGCATGCAATCGACTTGTAAAATAATCAACAGTTATTACGAATAATTACCCAGCATGACGACAAACCTGTAACACAATGCGGCAGATATAACAAATAATCAATTAGCATGCAATCGACCTGTAAAATAATACGACAGTTATTACGAATAATCACCCAGCAAGACGACAAACCTCTAACACAATGCGGCAGATATAACAAATAATCAATTAGCATGCAATCGACCTGTAAAATAATACGGCAGTTATTACGAATAATCACCCAGCAAGACGACAAACCTCTAACACAATGCGGCAGATATAACAAATAATCAATTAGCATGCAATCGACCTGTAAAATAATACGGCAGTTATTACGAATAATCACCCAGCAAGACGACAAACCTCTAACACAATGCGGCAGATATAACAAATAATCAATTAGCATGCAATCGACCTGTAAAATAATACGGCAGTTATTACGAATAATCACCCAGCAAGACGACAAACCTCTAACACAATGCGGCAGATATAACAAATAATCAATTAGCATGCAATCGACCTGTAAAATAATACGGCAGTTATTACGAATAATCACCCAGCATGACGACAAACCTGTAACACAATGCGGCAGATATAACAAATAATCAATTAGCATGCAATCAACCTGTAAAATAATACGGCAGTTATTACGAATAATCACCCAGCATGACGACAAACCTCTAACACAATGCGGCAGATATAACAAATAATCAATTAGCATGCAATCGACCTGTAAAATAATACGGCAGTTATTACGAATAATCACCCAGCATGACGACAAACCTCTAACACAATGCGGCAGATATAACAAATAATCAATTAGCATGCAATCGACTTGTAAAATAATACGGCAGTTATTACGAATAATCACCCAGCATGACGACAAACCTCTAACACAATGCGGCAGATATAACAAATA
The DNA here is from genome assembly GCA_029721355.1 of Tegillarca granosa. Lineage (NCBI taxonomy): Eukaryota > Metazoa > Mollusca > Bivalvia > Arcoida > Arcidae > Tegillarca > Tegillarca granosa. The sequence continues at coordinate 77,165 of JARBDR010000086.1, forward strand.
ATCAATTAGCATGCAATCGACCTGTAAAATAATACGGCAGTTATTACGAATAATCACCCAGCAAGACGACAAACCTATAACACAATGCGGCAGATATAACAAATAATCAATTAGCATGCAATCGACCTGTAAAATAATACGGCAGTTATTACGAATAATCACCCAGCAAGACGACAAACTTTTAATACTATACGACATACAACTAATCATGTAATAAATACTGCGGCAGTTATTACGAATAATCACCCAGCATGACGACAAACCTATAATACTATACGACATACAAATAATCATGTAATATATAATGCGGCAGTTATTACAAATAATCACCCAGCATGACGACAAACCTGTAACACAATGCGGCAGATATAACAAATAATCAATTAGCATGCAATCGACCTGTAAAATAATACGGCAGTTATTACGAATAATCACCCAGCAAGACGACAAACCTGTTACACAATGCGGCAGATATAACAAATAATCAATTAGCATGCAATCGACTTGTAAAATAATACGGCAGTTATAACGAATAATTACCCAGCATGACGACAAACCTGTTACACAATGCGGCAGATATAACAAATAATCAATTAGCATGCAATGGACTTGTAAAATAATACGGCAGTTATTACGAATAACTACCCAACATGACGACAATCCTATAATACTATATGGCAGCTAATAAAAATAATCCTGTCATATCATGCGACATCTATTACTAAAAATCACGTAGCATTGCCTGTAATACCATACGGCATACAAAAAACTTGCAACATAATGCAGCAGCTGTTACAAACAATCACTCAGCATGACGACAAACATGTAATACCATACGGCAGCTATTACAAATAATCCTGTGATAAAATGCGACAGCTATTTAGAATAATCAGCTTGACGACAAACATGTATTATCATATGGCAGCTATTTAGAATAATCAGCATGACGACAGACCTGTAAAACACTACGGCAGCAATTGAAAATAATCCTGAACCTTAAAAAGAGGACGTCATCGTAAAGTGATTGTAGAATAATAAAGATTTATATGTTGCAATGACAAGCAACAAAAAAGCTCGAAATGCATTATTTATTACATGTGATATATGTGCGACCTGATCAGTTTTATAGAAGGGTGTTTTCATGCGAGTTGTTGAACCCGATAATGTTATAAATTCCCGATAATGTTACATCAACCGATATTGTCATAAAAATACACCGATATAGTAATAACAACCGATAATGTAACAAAATGTAACCGATAATGTAATTACTTTTATAACCGATAATGTACTGGAGTTAACCGATAATGTTAAAAAAAAAATTCTAACCGATAATGTAACACGCACTTCCCGATAATGTAATAACTTTTTTTCAACCGATAATGTAACAAAATTTAACCGATAGTGTTATATACAACAAAAGAAAGAATCTCTTACAGGTATTGAGTCATAAGGTACAGTATATATTTATTTTTTCCTCTCTCTCTCTCTCTCTCTCTCTCTCTCTCTCTCTCTCTCTCTCTCTCTCTAGGGAACTATTTTGGCAGTGTCCTCGAAGAATAACATTATATAAATATTAATAAATCATTTTGGCACAGTGTCCCTGTAGACTGAACACTATTGTTTTGACGTCATGAATTTTCGGACTGTGACGTCATAAACAATCGGAACAATATAATAATAATAATGTTTTTTCACTCGGACACTATGCCACAATAGTATCCCTGTTTGTATGACATAGTTCCCTCCCCTTCCGCTCGGGCACTATGTCACCCAACCCGGGTACTATTTTGGCATAGTGTCCTTGAAGAACAACATTTTATAATTAATATTGATAATTCGTCACTATTTACTAAATATACTTAAAGAACCGTAAAATTGAAGTGGAAAAATTGCAATATTTACGGTTTATAAACTTTTCGTCCACTTGTGACTGACGAGGAAGATATTTACGTAATGTGTAAATGTTGCGCATCAAAGTTAAAGCAGTTACTTAATTTTCATTACTTTTTATTATTTTTGTGCTACTTTAACTTTAAATTTATATCCCACGTAGTTGTAACTCTTTTCTGCCACAAGGCAAATTGCTACAAATAAGGTGTATTGTCCAGAGCCTCATCACGACTGCAAGACCCTCTATATAGAGGGGGTGAGTATTGTTTTTCCTCCGTATGTTTCAATAGTTTCATGCATTAAAACAACTCTCCTGTTTCAAAATGTGTACTGGTTAAATTGGGAAGACATATTCTCTGAAATGGGGAAGAGCAATATCTACAAAACGTATTGTGAATCTGTGAAGCGAGAATGTGGTGGCGGCCATATTGCAGGTCAGTTTTTAGCTCACCTGGCGTGCGTTCGTCCGTGCGTGCATGCGATATTTAAGTGATATGCAAATAAGATGTATTTTTAGCCCGATTCTTTGAAAATCTTCTCCTCTGAATGTACTGGACCAATTTGAACCAAATTTAAGTGGAAGGGTCCGTAGGTGGGGCACACTAAAGATTTTATCTGGTGACAAGATAGCTGCCATTGGACCATGGTCAGTGATAAAGGTCATCCCTTAGTCCATGTATACAATGTTTCTGTTAGCCGAAAATTCATTGAATTTGCACACCATAGGCAATATTTGGTATAATCAAGCGTGAACTCCTAGACATCTGGAGGCGAGGTCAGGTGCTCCGGAAAGGTGAGCAGCTCCTGCTCCGCATGCGGCACGCGAAATAATTTCCAGTCATGTGATATTTATTATCCGATGAAAATCGAGCAAATTTATTAGTGGTATAATAACATACAATTATATTCACTTTTAATGAGGTTGATAACAGTGTTTATCAACATGAAAAATGAGGTATTCGCCGAAGGAAGATGTGAATGAGTGTTACTTTAAAGTTGATATACCAACATCGAACGAAACAAAAGTTTTTATCATAGTATACTGTTTGTTGTCTCATTCGGATCAGATTTGCGACATTTGTTATAACCAATTCATAATGATGATACCACCAGTTTAAAGGTACTAATAAATGTAAAGAAAGGTAAATGACTGAAAAATAAACTTAGCAGAATAAACATTTCGTGTATTCCAAACCTTACCACCTCCGGTTATATTGGAGATGTTCATCTAGTCATCGTGGCAAGGTCTTCAATGATGCATTTGCGTGCCACTTACCACAAGTTACTAGACGCCCTCTAACGTTGCAAGTTGAGCAGTACTTTACAAATTGGCAAATTGGTGTGGCCACTATTTCGATTTGAATATATCAATATATCTAATTGATGATATCGACATTTCTTTATTGTGATATCATCAAATCGTTAAGTTGATATCACAAAATTTTATTTAAAAGCAAAATGATGGATCGTACTATCCAACGAATCATCGTTTCATCCCCCAGTTCACTGACATGGGTTAGCCAAACTATCTATCCTCTTAATCCCAAAATTCAGGTGGGGGTGCATCATAAGCTTTTGGAGTTTTTCGGTTGGCCAGACCAGGCCAGGGATCGAATTTTATAATGCACTTGGGCAATGAATCTCATAAAAAAACAAGATAAAATAATATTTTTTTATAAAGCCTGATTTGGTTTTATCTAAACCATACACAAAATAAATCAAAATCAGTATTGCAATATTAGAATAACAAGAAACAATTATATACGTGCTTGCGCGTTACACAAGTTAAGAAACTGAATGGAAAACTGAATGGACCTTATTTCTTCAAAATACGTAGAATTCTGAACATTCCTTGCCTTGAAACTATTGGCACCAAAACCAACCACGCATGCCACCATTGTCCACCACACTCTTGATGCAATATATCTTTTAAACGCTTGGCTAAACCCAGCTAATTTCCATATTTGCCTCACGGACACGGTTGTTTGTGCGCCCTCTGAAAGTCTTAAGCCTAAATCCAAAGCAATGCTAGGACGAACATGAATGTTTCTTCTATTCAAGAACTGAGCTTTCAATTCTTGATTGTCATGGTAAAACCGAGCTACCCTAGCCCTAAAATGCTGACTTACTAGTGAAAGTGGCAACGCCATCCGGCAGTCGTTATGCAAAACCATTTTAATTATAAGGTTTAAAATTTCAGGTGGCAAATATTTATGATTCCAACTTATATCGCCTTCTTTCTCACATCTTCCATCAGCATCTCTTTCTTTGTCATCTGTTGCACCGTCCTCTGCCTCGAATCTCTCATCCATATCAATTTCACCGTCATCTCTTCCACTCACTTCGCCTTTTTCTACATCTATCTCACCCACTTCAATTCCTTCCCCATTTCTTCCGCTTTGATTACCACCATTTCTATCACCTACATCGCCTCCACCATCATCGCTCCAACTCTTACTACATCTATTCTGATCTCTACTACTCACAGAACCTCCTCCCGTATCTTTACCATCAATCTCATTTGGATACTCTCCAGCAGACAATTCGCCTACTGATTTATTTATACCGTTCTTCTTACCACTTTTTTTATCTGTATCATCGATCTCGCTTTCTTCCTGATCTATACCATCTTTCTCACCCCCATCTTGATCTGTACCATGAGCCTCGCCTCCTTCCTGATTTGCACTAATGACATTATCTTCACTCTCATCCCCCCTATCTTTCTCACCTATACCAACAACTTCCCCATTGCGACAACCCACGTCATCTACCCTCTCCTTTCTCCTACCATCACTTCCTGGGTAATCTCTCCCATCTAAGTCACCTTCATTCTGACAACTCCCTTCGTTACTTCTCTTAGAATTTCTCCTACCAACACCCTGCTGCAGTGTTATTCGGTTTGAAGTATCAAAAATTGACAAAGCGGTGGCTCGACTAGTAGCATCTCCTTGGATGCTATAGTAGTGTTCACCTTCATCCTCAGAATCGTGAGCTAAAAAAAGAGTTGGAATATCATCATCATATACGCCGGATTGAGAAATAATCCTTTACCATGTGGACCAATTGACGAGAATATAATGAATTGAACATTAAAGACCTCTGCAACTCTTGATACAGTGATATGATTCCCGTGTGTTCCTCTTCTGGACATGGACTTTAGATACGCTTCCAGATTGTTTTGTCCAAGGAAATTTTCAAGAGATGTACCATCGACAAGATATGGCCTCGTTCTTAAGTCATTTACCACTTCTTGGAGTAGAGAGGCTGGAGATCGATGTATACCAATATGTTTCAATTGGTCGGCTATAGCAGAAAATTGACAGTCTCCATTTGGGAGAGGGTCAAATATCACCGTCAATCCGTACCTATATACCCATTCTCCCCTACTGAGAGGAATTTTGTATTTCGACTTATCTGCCTGTTTATTTATAAGATTGGGATCCATTTTACGGCGTTTGATTTCCTCTGATCTGGTCAAACTTGTGATATCTTTAACCGAAAACCAAGCATTTTTTAGTCCGTCATTATCTTCGAAAGCAATATAATATTTGCCTAGTTTAAGCCGACGTTTTAGTTTAACACCTTTTTTTAAATAGTTAATTCTTGGTTTTTTCTTCGGGTGATGAACTCGTACTAAAACTGTATCGTGAATGTCATAAACTGAGGGTGGATGTCTCTTTAAACCATTACGTTTCATATGCTCATTGTAGTTTCTGCTTACTTGAATTACCTTTGAAAGCATTCTTATACGTCTTACTTCGTTTCTTTTCAGATCAGTATCTCTCGGAACCCCTCGACCACTAACATATTGTTCTTTTCTTATACTGCTTGCTTTTTTCGCACCAAGTTTATACTTCATGCGATTATTTTGCCGTCCATAATACACAAAAAACGATGTCCTATAACCTAAAGCTTTTCGTGCTGCATTGTTCAGTACATGTGCGTATTCTTGAAGTTGGTTTACCCAATTTGTTCCTCCCATTTGAAGTTAATCATACAAAATTTTCTTTCGTATAGTTCTGTGGCTTCGTTCACATTTCCCCTGACTTTGTGGATGGTAGGGTGCACTTCGAATGATTTTTACGCCAAGTCCTTTCATTAATTTCAACACAGATCCTTCGAATTCCTTCCCGTTATCACTCTGTAAAACCCTAGGCGGACCATGCTCTCTATAAATGGATTCAAGGTGATTGGAAATTTCAAGACTCTTTTTCGAAGCTAAAGGTCGCAACCATATATAACGACTAATCACGTCCATCAATGACAGTATGTACCAGTACCGATTCGTCCCAACCCAAACTTCATTCGGGCGCATGTCAATCAAATCAATCTGATGTCGTACTTGTAGTCCTCGGGATGTTACAGGTTTAATGACAGGATTATTTGTGAATCGTGCTTGCATGCGTGCATGAGTTTTCGACTTGTCCAGTATACACTGTATTCTGTCTTCACTAACACCACTGTAGATCTGCCGAATATGGTATTTTATCCTCCTACTACCCCCTCCTTTTGTTTCACGGAAGGCGTCTTTTACACACGACTTTACAGAATTCTCTCTAATTACGAGCTTGTTTCTGTAGTATAGTTCTCCATCTCGTACACGGTATTTATTGCGACCTGAAAGTAAATGAATTAGATGAGAGAAAGAGTTGAACTGTTATAATTCTTTCATAAGCTGTATCGTAAAATTTTCAGATCATTATTAGTGGTAGTTGTTTTTGTTGTTTTGTGCTTTACGTCGCATCAGCAATCTTTCAGCTAATCGCGACGATCAACTTTAAAAAAAAATCCCGAAGGATTAATCTATACTCATTTCATGGGGTGCGTGAGTGTGTGAGAGTGTTCGTGATCTGCTTGTATCAGTGCGCACTAATGGCGACTTTTATAGTGCTGGTACATTGACACACAATGTCGCAGATTAACACTACATGTCACTCGGTCTATTATACTGGCACCGAGCAAACCAGTAAGGGCCAACGGCAAGGAAAAACTCTTTCCCACATGTGGTCCAAGCGGGGCTCGAACCCCCATCGGTGAGAGACCTTGGGTTTGTAGGCGAACACCTTAACCACTAGGCCACCGCGGCCCTAATATTACTAGTGGTATGTTGACCATCCAACATCGTGAAGTAACGGAGTTCAATTCTCAGATATCTGAAGTGTCATTTTAAGACTGAAACAGAACAGTTAAAAATGACAATGAAATGGCTGAAACATGTGCAATGTACACGATTTTTACAAACGCGCGCAAGTTTGACCATGCCCTCGACATATGATATTTCGTTTGCGTGACTTGTTAGGATATTGTCTAATTGCATTGGAAAGGTTTGGCACCAACAAAAAATAAAACTGGTTTAACCACAACAATGAACATGCTATGCTCAGTGCAAGTCCTCAGCCATGACTTGCAGCTATTAATGGTCTTGGTACTTTTTGTGTTGTTAAACATGTTTTGCTTCGGATTTTCTCTGGTGTACTGGCTCATATTCAAGCATACACGTTTCAGATATTTCACACACACATATAAATATGTGGGACCGCTTTATAAGCAGGTCCGGGAAAACGGCTGAACGAGCTACTATAGCTTGACAGAGCTATAATATACCGATCAAGCTACAATTATGCGATTTTCTGTAAAGGTTTCTTCTCCTTGACTGTGCATTTTAATGCATTAACTTTCCGCGGGTTTCAAACTAAAATTCAATACTATTTTAATCACTTTTCAAACAAAAAAAATCATCTTGAGGAAACTTGCGCAAATTGAAAAAAATTGCATGAGCTACAAATAATACCTCGAACGAGCTGTAATAGCTCGATCGGTCTATATCATTTACGTATTTACGTTCTGCCGTTTTCCCGGACCTGATAAGTGCGCATAACTTTTAAAACTTTGTGACTTTGTGACTTTTTCAAACTTAAAAACTGGTATAAGTATACATTCAAGCGGTTTTAAAACTAACGTAATTAAGTAACAAAACTTTTTAAAACTTGCGTTTCGTGCAAACGAGACGTTAACTTGGGTGCAGGCCTTACAGCTCGTATACGACATACTGTCATATGTAAATGCTGACTGATTTTAAGAATTCAAAAATTCTAAATTTACACATGCAAATATATAAGCCGGGCATTAATCCTTTGGGATTAAATAAAATAGTTGATCCTCGCAAATAGTTGAACGATTGCTCATGCTATGATGTAAACGGCAAGAAGAACCCCTTTTCCCAAAGTGGTTCGACCCGGAATCGAACACCAAGTGGTGAGAGACCTAGAATTTGAAGGCGAACGTCTTAACCACTCTGTCACAGCGGCCTCAGATAGAGAAGAGGATCGTTGAAAAATAACTTTATTCACAAATCGAATATTAGGGTCTATATGGGCCTATCTAAACTAATAAACTTAAAACTTTTCATTCAACCCTCGTCACTTTTACCTCTATAAAATTTCATTAAAGCCGCTTTTTGGATATGGTTTCTTTTCGCGACTGGCACAGAAAAGGTGCCCTCAGCGAGGGCTTTCAAAGTTTTATACGCTTCTTCTGACACGGGACGTTTCCCGTAAGCATATATTACGTCCGTGTTCAAGCACAAAAAAAAAAAGAATAGAAATCATCAGATAGCACATCCCCATACTTAAATGTGTGAATAATAGCACCATGTGGAAGTGGGTAATTGCATATAATAACGAGAATTGACAACGATTTCGCATGGGACAATAATTCCGGGAACTATTTTAGGCAATGAAACGGTTTGGGAACTTGTAGCGGATTTTCACATCAGTGTTCCTTAAAATCATTGATATATGATTTTTTTGATTAAGAAAAAGTCAATGGTGTTCATTCATATCCCGATATACATGACATAGGTTTGTGCAGAACTGATTTTTCCATGGTTTTGGAATCAAAATGTATTGTGCTTGGAAAAACACAAAATTATCTTTAATGTGGTCTTTAAGGCAGATTCAATAATGGTAAATAGCAAATGTTAAATAAGATAACTTACCGAGATAGTATGCTGCAGACATGTCCACCACCTTCCAGGTTGTGCACTCAGGGCAACTTTAAGGTGCTAGTTCACCGGAACAGTAGTTGCAGACACATACCATTCCACCCGGTCCATTATACTGACAACGGGTAAGCCAGTCGTTTTCTGTATTCCCTTAATGCCGAACGCCAGGCGAGGAAGCAGAAAACTGCGAATTTTAATGCCTTTCGTTTGGCGCGGGGGGTTTGAACCCGCGACCTCCCGCTCCCGAGGCGGACGCTCTACCACTAGACCAACGGAGCGGTCGCATGACGACAGAGTTAACCAACAAATGGCATACCATCTATATGTTTTTCAAAGTTTCATGTCTGTATACAAAACAATGCAGGAGAAATGGCCCACAGAAAAGTAATTTTATATATTTGTTAATTTCAACCAATCGAAATGCAGCGATTAAGCCACATGACAATATAACACGTAACATATATAATGTTTCCGGGAAAATAGTATCTACAAGTAAATTGTCAAGACTTTAGCTGTAATAGCTGATTTTTAAAAAAATTATTTTGACCAATGACATCTCGTTATTTAGTCAAATGACGTTTGACCGCCAATAAAAAAGATCAAAATACACAACTACATGTAGTACAGAATAAGTGTATGAGGTTCGAACTTAATCAGACCACCCGCACTGCTTAAATTTATAAGAAACTTGGCAGAAGACCAAGAAGAAGAAGAAGAAGAAGAAGAAGAGAAGACAAAGAAGAAGAATGACTATCTCACTAAGTTAACCCGGCGGCTGGGGTTACTTTTTAACCAATAAAAACGTTCGATTTCTTGAAAATTTAATTACCTATTATAATTGTTATTGGTATTATCATTATTATTATTGTTTTTATTTGGTTAGAATAAACCGTAATAAGACCTAAATTAGAATAGGAGTTCTAGACCTAGACAATATGTTTTCAGCCATATGCTCTCACTCATAAAAATAAAGTCAGTAATTGGCTAAGAAACAGCAAAATTTGTAATTGCAGTTGAGCTTAAATTCGTCCATGCCGGGGTTGCTTTTGTCCGGCCTGAGGCGTAGCAAGGTCTTTGATATATATATATATATATATATATATATATATATATATATATATATATATATATATATATATATATGTCTATATGCCGTACTTGCCTTAAAGGCCGCCTCTGCATAAGGGCCAACTGGCTGTACAGACCGCTTATGTTTGGCCATAATTACTACATAACATTGTTATCTGAACTTCTGTATAAAGGTCATCTGCTTATAAAGGCCACTTTTTCTGGTTCTCTTGGGCGGGATAGATAGATAGATAGATAGATAGATAGATAGGTAGACAGACAGATAGATACTAACTCTTCTGGAGCACCCGATTTCACTTCCAGCATTCGAATTCGTGCTGGTAGTTCGCGTGTCTCAAATTTGTCTATTTCTCTGTTTCTTTGGACATTCGTTTAGCCCAACGCGTTGGTACTTTTGTTGAAGAGAGAGAGAGAGAGAGAGAGAGAGAGAGAGAGAGAGAGAGAGAGAGAGAGAGGAAAAAATAAATATATACTGTACCTTATGACTCAAAACCTGTAAGAGATTCTTTCTTGTATTGTATATAACACTATCGGTTAAATTCTATTACATTATCGGTTGAAAAAAAGTTATTACATTATCGGGAAGTGCGTGTTACATTATCGGTTTAACATTATCGGTTAACTGCAATTACATTATCGGTTATAAAAATTATTACATTATCGGTTAAATTTTGTTACATTATCGGTTGTTTTTACTATATCGGTGAATTTTTATGACAATATCGGTTGATGTAACATAATCGGGAATTTATTACATTATCGGGTTCAACATGAGTTATCGCAAGTGTGTATTATGTGACATCTTACCTGTTGATGAGAGTAAGCAGGAGAACACTGCTCCTGCTATAGCGGTATAAGTCACATTCTGTTTAAACTTCGAAAGTAATACAGTATGAAAAATTCCAACGCAGTTTACAAAACTTCCACAAATGACATGCAAGAAAAATGACGAAACCATAACTATCCAAGCCCAGCCTTTATCTGAAACTGTTCCTCTTACCATCTCATCATCTCAGTGACTGATTTGTTGTATTTCGATTCTGTACAGAATTATTAAATGATATAAAGCAAATTGGTAACATAATAATATTTATTAAATATCGACAAATTTGAAATTCCTATTTATTTGAAATTAAATATTACATTTCACATAAATGTTTAGATTAGTACGTAGTTAAAACCGTCTTTTGGCTGTTTTTTTTTTTTTTTTTTTTTTTGCATTTCTTTGCAACACCAATCAGAAACGCCGCCAACCGAACAATCTACATAACATTCTCGAAAAATTGGTGAATTTTTAAAAAGCGATTGGTTTTGTTTTTAAGGATGCTCGATTAATGGAAAAACAATTAAACCTTGGGTTAACACGTTAGGTTTAAAAATGATCACGTTATTTTCAAACATCGCGTTGGTATACACAAGTGCTATAAAATACCTTAATACCGCGTGTTTATACGAACACAATTGCGTATTCACACGAAGTTATCGATTATTTTCACGATCGTAATTACATTTTTATGTTATAGATATCGCATTCTCATGCAAAATTAATAAAAGTTCATGCGAAACTTATCCAACAGATATCATTCGCATGAGCACATTGTAACTCCTGCTCAACCACACAAAACCTTTGACCACGGGATTTTTTTGCGTGAAATTGCAAAAAACTATGAGGAGTTTTGTAAATGTTTTTCTTTAGAAAAAAGACATAAAAGTGTTTATTTAAAATAAATAGCTCTTATTTAGCAAATCTCACTCATAAAAATTTCAATCTGTTCAAGCAGTGTAGGGTGCGACTTTTTTGCCAGTAAGGAGAGCAAAGACGTAATTAATTTTATAAATACATTCCGATATCTAAATTGATTAAAAATTGAATGGAATGTGCATGAAACTAGTCACGTGAAAAAGTATGCTGTCGAAAAAATATTCAGAACATGGTCACTTTGTGAAATGAAGGTAAAATGTGATTTTGTAAATTGATAATTTTATTTTTTGTGAGTCAAAATATACAATATCCAGATAGAGTAAGAATTTAGATAGACTATTGTCAGGGCTTTAGATTCGAAACAGTTTTTAATCAACGTAATTTTACAATTTTAAATAAGTCACTTAAAAAATTATTCAAGCGAAATCCCCAAATTTGCTAAAATACAGAAATATTGACTTTTTAAAAAATTCAGTTAGTATTATTTAGATTTCACACGTAGATACCAGAGGGAAACTTAGCGCGAAAGTCACCCTTTGGGTGGGCCTCGAAAAAAATGGCCGATGATGGGCATATAGGGCCGGTTGCACCAATCTGTCTCAACTCTAGCCCCAAGTTTAACTCCTAAAAGTCCGACTCAAGTCGGACTTCTAATAGCTGGACTTAAGTCTGACTTGAAAATTACGTTAACATATGTTGCACCAAGGTAACTTCAGTCGGTCTTAGCCGAGTCGGGCTCGATAAACATCGGAACTGTGTTAAATATGATTTTGCACGGGCATTTCATTACAGAAATAGCGATGGCAAAACGCAACGTCTTTTCACAGTGCGAAAAAAATATTCTTATAGAATTAGTTAGTGATTTTAAGGATGTAATCGAGGACAAAAATGATGAAAAGATGATATATAAAAAAGAACAGGCCTGGAAAGAAATTTCTGAGAAATTTAACAGCAACAACGAAGTTAGTAGAAGGAATGTGGATCAGCTGAAAAAACTGTGGAAAAATTTAAAGTCAAAAGCAAAGAAGGATCTAGCGATAGAACGAAGAGAAAAGGCGTCAGTATAATAAACCGGAGTAGATGGTATATTAGATTGCGGCTATTATCTCGATGAACTATCACCTTAGTACGCACTATTGCAATGCAGCACAAGAACCTTTTGCACCCTGCAGTGGCAGTCACCCTACATTCAGTATTTAGCATAGATGGTGAAATCAGTGGACAGATATAATATCAAAACGACCTTAAAAGATAACAATCAATGAATTTAAGGTAAGGTACGACTTATTTGCATAACCACAGTCTCCTAAAAGAATTCCACTGATCTCCCCTCTTTCAAAACGGGCACATATCTCGCTGTTTTCAAATACTCTACTGTCATGTGTTGACCCGGGCCATCTGCACACGATGTTGGTTATCTTCATATTACAGTCACATATAACCTGTGTATTAATAGAGTAGTGCCCGTGTCTGTTTCTGAAAAATTCAGCGTCATTTCCTAGAGCGCATGTTAATCTAATGTGGTTCCGTCTATGGCACCAACTATTCCTGGTATCCCGGCAACGTTGTAAAATTGTCTCTTTATTTCAGGCAACTGTTCATTGTTAGGAAATTTTATATATTCTTGCGAGTGTCTTGCCAAAGCATGTGAAACTCTTCTAACAACACGGCTGATGGTACTTTTATGCATCCCCGCTAAGTCGCCAGTAACAAGTTGAAACGATCCGGTAGCATAATATCGGAGCGCTGCCAAGACCTGAAGCATTGGTGAAACGGGGTTATTCCTTGCTGTCATATATGTCAAATCATTTTTAACGATATCAAATATTTTAACAACAGAATTTTTCGTAAACTGATATCTTTCTAGAAAATCTATATCATCATACTGTTGTATTGGATCTATTCTTTCCCTGAATGTTCTTCTTCGGCGAAATGCTCTGATTGCCAACATCCGTTGCATATAATCATAGTAGTCGGCCATTTTAACAATATAGCTTGACAGAAAAAATATATATATAATCTCAAGCCACCCCATACCTAGGCTTGAATAGTTCTCAGTCTTAAGACCGAGTTACCTGTTAATCCACATCGGTGCAACAAGCGATAGTTTATGAAGTCGGACTTAAGTCGGACTTAGACTTAAGTCCCATTGGTGCAACTGGGCCATAGTGACAGAGATCAAGAGATGGAACGCGGATTAAGCACACACAACAGATATTATATTTAGAATTATAAGAACAATAAATATATTGACCGCGTGCATAAAAGTAGGAATACTTAATCGCTTTCTGTTTGGCTAATTTTTAATAAAACATATTCTAAGCAAAAACAACTATATTTATATTTTACAAGATTTACATAACAAAAGTACTTTATCAAGTGCATGTCTGTTGGTTAATTTTTTATAAAACATATTCTAAGCAAAAACAACTATATTTGTATTTTACAAGATTTACATTACAAAAGTACTTTATCAAGTACATGTCTGTTATTTAGCTAATTGATGCAATTCTAGTAAATATATTATAAGCTTTAGTCTTACCTAAAGATTGACCATGCAGTGCAAATTTGGATTTTTTCAGCCGAGTTTACAGGAAATTATTGTATTGCGCCTGCCGACAAGTATTGACGGAGATCCAGCTAACGGGGAACCTGTTATTTATTACACTTTTGTAATAAACGATTATATTAAAGACGCATAAGTATGTTATGAATCGTTGAATACCGATGTCTATACCAACTTAAATGCATACATTAAATTCATAAAAATGCAACGCATATATGCACAGGAATGCATATGGATGTTTTTTTTTTATTTATTTTATTTAAATTTGTAAATAACAGAGTTAAAATATATGTGAAAACATTGACTTGACATAAGATATTAATTTATTTTTTTTAAATTTTGTATAATATTTTTTATTGTATTGTTATTATGTATATAATTATTAATCATACACGTATTTCATCAATAATACCTACAATGGATTAACTACACTCACCGACTTGAATAATAGTACAATTTACATAGAAAAAAGTCATATATAGGGTGGTGGAATAATTCAGCTTAAAACGGAAACATTTATTTTAATAAATACTTCTATATACAAATATTTTTATGTAAAAGACTCCCGTAGGTTTACATTGGCGGGTTCAAGGGGGCTGGTTGCGGGGGTTGAAAACCCCCTTTTTAAAAAAACCGAAAAAGTAAGAAAAATGTGTACAAAAGCTTCGCCCCTGATCCCCTGTTTTACACCTGCTAAGGACATTTAGCAGTCTTAGGACCCTTCGACGCTCGCAATATCTCATGATCAAATTTTCGACCCCCATTTTATAAATTTCTCGATCCCCACCCCCACTCCAGTACCAGTACATGGGGGTAAATTGAATAATGCAGTAATTATTTTGATAGGTTCATGAAAAGAGACATGAGAACTTGCCAAAATAAAAGGTTTGTTTTTTCTTGGCTTTATATTTCTCATCATTAAGTGATCTTATATATATGCATGTTGTCTTCCAACCAGGCCTAGTATTTTCAGATAAAGGTAAAATTCCAAAAATCGAGATGTCTATTAACATCTAAGATATGACTCCCCGAGGCTAAGGGTATACATAACTCAGTAGGCAGTATTTTGTAATGTCAGAAAATGTACCATTTAGCAAATTTTCAGCCGTCTTAAATTTTGAAATTTATTTAAAACTAAGGTTTGTTCCCTCATGCAAAGCATTCCTTAGCTGGATTTGGATTTATATAATTTTGGAACTTTAGATTTATTAATTTTCAACTGTTTGGCTTATGTTTTTATCTATCAAACCTTATGGTCTTTGTGTACTGATGGGGAATGAATTTCCGAAATGTGCACATCAGGCACATCAAAATTTAACTGGTATTATATATATATATATATATATATATATATATATATATATATATATATATATATATATATATATATATAGTGTTAACATATATAGTCTGTCATTTCGCTTGCCTAAGGTCTGTGGT
The DNA here is from genome assembly GCA_029721355.1 of Tegillarca granosa. Lineage (NCBI taxonomy): Eukaryota > Metazoa > Mollusca > Bivalvia > Arcoida > Arcidae > Tegillarca > Tegillarca granosa. The sequence goes on from JARBDR010000086.1 coordinate 92,858, forward strand.
TTTTCTCGAAGCACCCCGTTTTCTCAAACATAACATAACTGACCGCCTCGATATTAGTGAAAGGCTATATCAAAACCATTAATTCAATTAAATTCAAAATACAAACAGCTACATGTATAGTAAACATCATTTCATACCTTTTATCCATACCACACAAAAATATTTTTCAATTATATTATCTCTCTAGTTCTTATTTACTATGTAAAGAGTCAGTCAATAAAATTCATTGTACTTTTATCTTACAACAACACTTGACAAGTTCTCACCAATATCCAACATTGACTTGCTTATGACTGTTCTTCTTTGAGTTTTGACAAATCTAAATGACGTACCTGTTTAAATATTCACATTTTTGCCTATCCGTGGAAGTATAGCAAATTTCTAACAAATCAAGTGACAATTTATGTTAACTCATTTGGTTGCTTAATATGATACAGTTTAGTAACCAGGTCCCAGTTTTAAAATTATTCACTCAGTCGAATGTACATTCAACTCAAATTAGGGAATATTTCATTGTCAATTTAAGTAGATATTACACAGTTAAAATTAAATACATGTACGTTATATTTGTTTAGTGTAGATTTGTTGAACAAAACAGAACATTGTCAAATAAACTTTTTTTTTAAATTTGATAAGAGAAAATATTTGAGTTAAGTGTACACTCAACTGAGTGAATGATTGTGAAACAGGGATAAAGATAAATATGGGAATTAAAGATGCCATTTTGAAGATCATCTCAAGCCTATAACATCTGTATTTAGTTTTTGCCAAAACATTTTAATTAAAGTTCTAAAGATTGCCAAAATTCGCTTAATTTATGCAAATGAAAATATTAATTAAGGAACGATAGTTAATCTAGGACCTGTTCTTATCAATGATAAAAATGTATGCAACATTTAGATTTACTGCTATAATCTCTTATGTGTACTGTCCTGAAGTATATCCAATAGTTATTAATTTTTGTAAAAATATATATCTTGTTAAATGCTGTTGCTGTATATTTACATATATGCATGTAACACCTGATCATACAGAAAAGTAATATATTAGATGTCTGTATATTTGACAAAATGTTTAATTTCTAAATTTTGAATAACAGTAACCGCTTATTCTCATCATGGAGTATTGATATAAATGATTTGTTATTGATTGTCAAGTGTTAATAGTACATTGTATCAACTAAAAGATTGAGTAGCCGTGTTGATATTACCGTTTGGTGCTCGTCAAAAGTCGTAGAATTTAATATCTTGTGCTCAACAAAAGTCGTAGATTTAACAATGTGGTGCTCATCAAATATAGTAGATTTCGTGATGTGATGCTCGACAAAAGTCGTAGATTTGACAATTTGATGCTCATTAAAAGTCATAGATTTTAATATGTTGTGTCATTCAAAAGTCGTAGGTTTTGCAATTGGGTCGTCATCAAAAGTCGAATATCAGCAAATGTGCTGATGAGGAGTTAATTTTTTTAAATCGTTGTCCTCATTACAAGGCGAGGATTCAACAATGTGTGCCAGTCTAAAGATCTGAAATACACAATATGGCGTCAATTAAAGGGTAATCATTTTATAATGTAGTTCACGTCTAAGAATTTACAGTGGCTTAGTGGTAGAGAATCCCCTATGAGTTGGAGATTATTGGTTCGAATCCCGGCACTGCCATACATTAGACTTTAAGAAATTTAGATACTGCTTCTTCGTCTTGCCTTCTGAATTCATATAAAAAAGTATCAACTGGTTTACCTAGTATTTAAAATGTGAGCTGTGAAGTAGAATACTTGTTTGCGGCGTAATGATGCCATGAGCGAGCACGTTGAAGTCGCCCGGTCCTCCTTAAGACCTTGCTGTCGATCACTTCGAGTACAACAAAATATACCTTTCCGGTCCTCTTACTGTCGATCACTTTGAGTACAAGAACCTAGACTTACTCGGCCCTCCAAAAAACCTTGCTGTTGATCATTACGAGTACAATAACCTAGACTTACCCGGCCTTCCCTAGGACCTTGCTGTTGATTATTTCTGGTACAAAACCTAGACTTACCCGGGCTATCCTTAAACCATGCTGTCAATCACTTTGAACTAAAGTGCCTATTGTAATTCGGCTTTGTCTCGGATCTTGTTGTTTATCATTTGGGGTACAAGTACATAGAGTAACTTGTTTCTGTCTCAAATCTCGTTCTCGATCACTACAAACGCAAGTACCAATAGTAACCCGGCTTTGTCTCATAACATGCTGTCGATTACTTTGAGGACAAAAACTTAAAATACAAGATTTGCCACGTAAATCTTGTAAGCGATTTGGTCTATCAGGTCAAAGGTCAAAAGGGAAAAAAGCGAAGTCGCTTACATCATTTTAACTAGCAAAAAAAAAAAAAAAAAAAAAAAAAAAAAAAAAAAAAAAAAAAAAAAACCCCGGAAATTTTATTAAGTTGACGTGATTGTATTACTGACGATTGTTTAAAATTTCTAACAATGCTGACACCGCCATTATAATTAAGTAGATTATTTGAAACGTCAGGCATGTTTTTTTATGTTTACTTTCATACAAATTTACGATTTTTATTAAATATAAATCATCAACGTAACACGGAGAATATGATATAAGTTATAATTACCCACTCCCTAGCCGAGAAATTTAGTGTATTTAAAACAATAAACTAACATTCACAGGAGTCAGAGGACGTTAGCAAACTTACTGAGTTTTATCCAAGCCACTTTTTTCTTACCAGTGGGTTAAAGCACTCCAAATGTGGGAGAGTAATGCATTACCAGACATACATTTACACCTCCAAATGTTTGTGCTATATCGAGTTGAGGTCGGTAGATTTTCTACAGATACTTCGTTTTCGTCCATCTGTCTCAAACTGACCACTTCCATATGAGACAAGCAATCTTGACTGACATCATTCCACCCTACTCATCAGCCTTAACTACAAATATTGAGTTGTGTACTCATCCATATACAGAATTATGTTCTACCTAAACTTAATAACTGCACATTCTGTTTTTTTCTTAATTTAATCATCAAGTATAGATTTCATAGTCTGAAATGAATAAAAACGGAAATTGTCTTGTCATGACTTTATTTTACGAATATACATTTAAAATTGACAAACATTGGTACATGCATAAATGCACTTAGAATCTGTCTGTGGTGCTATCACTGCATTTATTCACACCACACACAGTGCATTTAAATTACAACAGTTTTAAATTGCCGTGTAGTTTGTTTACTATTCTTAAATTTAGCAATTTGATTTGTTTACATTCAACTTGAGCATTAAATCAATCAAAAGTTTATACCCTATTCAATCAGTATTACAGGAATAATTGCATGTGTAAAACAAGAATTAATAAGTCGACAAAATATAATTGGAATAGTGTCATTTTACTGATAAACTCCACACTTTTATTTTAATCTCAGTGAACTGAAACTTGCAAATATTATACCTGTTGAGAAGCAAACAAGTCCAAGATGTTGGCTGTTTATGTTATTATTTTACTTTAAATGGGCTTACATGTTCTTTGTTCCTTTCATTCTCAAAATTGACTTGCACGTGACGGGTGTAGCTAGCTAGACAGGAGGTGCTTACCCTTCCGGAGCACCCAGCCTCACTTCCTTGATGGAAGTTCACGTGTATAACAAATTTTGCCAGTTTGCAAAGTTTTTACTTTGTTTTTGGGATTGTGATGTGGACACGGACTGGTATGTTTGTTTTATGATTATTTGAAAAACATTTTTTTAGGATTTTACAATTATGGTATATTATTATTGCACCTTAAAAAGTTAATCATTAAAGTAACTTCTTTTGTAAACGTTTAATGCCTAAAAGGTTAAGACTTTAAAAGTGCAATTAAGCATATAACTAAAAAAGAAATTATTATTTACATGCCATTGGACAGAAAGGGTACAATTGTTTTGTTAACAATGTACAAATTTGAGTTTTTGTTCAAATTTTTTATGTCCAGTTTCATAAGTATGTTCAAAAAGGGTTTTCCCATAGAAACTGCAATTGCATCATGCACAAACAGCTGGTTCACACTAGAACGATGGAAGTCAAACCATTGTCCAACATTTAACTGCAATTTTTGAACAGGTTCATGTGTTTGTCCATCCCCTTTTCAGCTATTTCCTTTTCCAACAAAACGTTAGGATCTTTCTTGTAGACAAAAATGGATATCTTTGGTAAATAGAAACTATGATACATCTAACTGGACACCAAATGTAGATTCTAGAATTTGTTCTAAGCATTTTGAAGATGGTGAACCAACCAAAACTTTACCCTTATCCAACTTTGGAACTAGGATACACACCATACAGTGATACAAATAAGGCAAGGGCACCTCCAATTGAAAGAATTGGTACACCAACAAAACGAATATGTAGCAACCTTCAATGTCATGCAAAGCCTGAAAGATCTACTGTTTCTTTTGAAACTGTTGCATCTGATCATAATTATGTTGAAGCATGCACAAAATGTACAGCCAAATAAATAAATTAATGCACTTAAGGCTAAAAATCTTCATTTGACAAGTCAAATAATGTTTTACGAGAAAAAGTTGCAAAACAAAATTCTTAATCCCAAGATAGTGAATTAAGTGTTGAAATCCGACAACAATGTAAATTTATACAGGTATACCAAGTGTCAAATCTCTTGAAATAGTATTTCAGGTTGTAGATGGAACCATAAAAGAAGTTAGATACTGGAAAGGTCCTAGTAAAACCTGTAATCCATTAAAAATAAAAGAATATCTAATTTTAGTTATATCAGAAGACTAACCAGAAAAGAAAAAATTGTCTTAACTCTTATGAATCTAGACTTGGCCTCTTATTTGAAGATTTGGCAGACCGGTTTCAAGTATCTGTTTCCCATGCTTCAAGAATATTCAAGACATGGATCAAAATTTTAGCACATGCTTTTGGTGCTTTAGTTTTCAACCCCAAGACGGAGAAAGTAAAACAAATTTACCCCCATCTTTCAAAAACCCACACTATTCCAATGTCAGACACATCACTGATTGCACAGAAGTCTTTTTAGAAAAACCAAGTAACCCCAAATTGCACTTAACACCTGGAGCAACTATAGGCCATCATACAGCAAAGTTCTTGTCGAGTATTAATCCATCAGGTCTAATTAATTTTATGTCGGATAGTTTTGGTGGAAGATATAGTGACAAGTATGTCACTTAGCATTCTGGTTTCCTTGATATACTAGACTAGTATGACTCTGTCATGGCAGATAAAGGTTTTCTGATTCGAGAAGAGTTTGCCATAATAGATGTAGAATTATTTATCCCACCAGGCCGCAGGGGACATGTTCAAATGTCATCCTCAGATGTCAAAATCACCAAAGAAATTGCTAATCGCAGAATACATATAGAGCAAGCTATACGAAGGATTAAAAGTTTCAGATTTTTCAGATATGAAATTCAATTAACCATTTGTTCTATTGCTGGATAATAGTATGAGAGCAGTTTGCGGTCTAGTACTTATATCCACCAATTCCAAAATATAACCAAAGGTACATTTTGACTTATAAAACCATGAATTCACTGCTAACATAAAAAGTACAATATTTAGTGAACTTTAGTCAAAAATATTGTCTAGTCAGTTTATTCTCATCACAGAAAGTTACAGAAAACATAAAACCTAAGCTAGGTGAGAAAAGTTTATAAATCACAAAAATAATTTGGGGAGAGTAACTACTTTTCATAAGGAATGAATATATATATATATATATATATATATATATATATATATATATATATATATATATATATATATATATATAATTTTAGTTTTCAGAGTAAGTGAATTTTTACAGACACGCTTGAATATCAAATTATTAAATTTTTCAAATGATCAATTATTACATTAGTCCATGATAAATCAATCTGTAGTTCGTCAGACTAGCTCGCCACTAACATTAGAATTAAAAATAAATTAATTTCATTTTTTAATCTATTTCCGGTAAAATCCTGCATCCATTTTTTCTGCAAAATCTTTGGCTGCATTCAGTGTAATTTAACAATATCGGGGCAACATTTGTCCAGCGTTTCACTGTTAAACAGTTCTTAGTTGAAAAAGTCCGTAGAACTAAAAATAATTTGGTATGGCCTTAATCATAAAAGCAAATTATCGATAGTATTTCCTATCAATGATACATTGTTTACATATCCAATGTTGGAATTGTTTTGCTTTCTGTTTTGTTATCCCAACACATTTAAAGTGAAACCAATTCTCATACTTGTCACATGAAATACTTTGATCTTGAAACATTTTGATTTGATCAGATTCTTTAAAGCTGCATTAAGTTTTTCAATTTTCTGAATTTTTTTTTGATTTTCTAAAAATAGATATTTTAAAAATACATATCTTCTAATCACGATCCGTGACATTCATTTTCTAAAATTTCATTTCTTTTAGCTGTCAATAAACGGAATCCTCTGACCGGTTGGTCAGTGTTTACGATGGTAATTATGAGCTTGGAGCATGCGCACGAATGTACGGAAAAACCCTAGAATCGAAGGTGAAACATGACAGATTGCATTAATTTCCTTAATTAATATCCAGATGTATTTGAAATGGTGTTATGTATCCCTTACTAAGTCACAAATGACAAATTTAACGAAGTTCTGTGTTTAATTTATCGTATTTCACAATTTTGAAAGTTGTGTTTAAATGACCCGGGTTTTGATGACGTAACCATGTTCTAATCTTAGATCCCAGTCTGCATCACGCTGGATAAATACTTTAATTTCTGTATTTATTCCAGTTTTTATCGTTGAACCAAATGTAACATTGTTCATTAGGAACATCATTAATTAGATTAGCACCGTTTTAATTTTTTTCTTTGGAAAACTTAATGCAGCTTTAATAATGTTGTAACAAACAGGGCAAAAATATGTACTTTGCAAATCCATTGGAACATCTTGCTGAATTGAAGCATCTAAAAGAGAATTTTGAAGTTTTCTGGAATAAAGTTCATAGCAACAAATACTCTAAAGAAAAATTTCAAGCTTTCAACAATATCTGCATAGTACTCTTCATTGTTAGTATTCTTTGCCTAAATGTCCCATTGCATGTGTAAATAAAAAGTCACAATATTCTCTATTAGTAATTGCAAGCTGGCGCATTATTTGACAGTAATAAGAATGTTTTATTTTTCAGAAAAAATGTCCCATCATCTGATCTCTCCAAACAATTAGGTGGTGAACAATAGCAAAAACGTGTGCAATTTTTACAGTTTACAACAATAGGACACTTTATTTCTACCAAACCATCCCCACAACAAGAACAAGTTACAAGGAGGTCGGACTTGCCCCTAGATACACATAATGTTATCAATATGTAAACCACATTCTCTGGTTTTAAAATTATGATGGAATCTTGACATTTTTGCTCGTAGTGGTTTTTGGCATAAGGATCTCTTTCCCTACCATGTTAAGGGCCTTGATCGGGGATTGGGTGAGGTATATCCTAGGACTTT
>JARBDR010000087.1:0-65985 GCA_029721355.1 Tegillarca granosa
AACCCAGTCCAGCCACTAAACAGATAATTAAACCCAGTCCAGCCACTGACAAAAACCCAGTCCAGCCCTGAACATAAACCCAGTCCAGCCACTGAACAAAACCCAGCCCAGCCCCTGAACAAAACCCCGATCCAGTCCACTGAACAAAACCAGTCCAGCCACTGAACAGATAACAAAAACCCAGTCCAGCCACTGAACAAAACCCAGTCCAGCCACTGAACAAAACCCAGTCCAGCCACTGAACAAAACCCAGTCCAGCCACTGAACAGATAACAAAACCCATTCCAGCCACTGAACAAAACCCAGTCCAGCCACTGAACAAAACCCAGTCCAGCCCTGAACAAAACCCGTCCAGCCACTGAACAAAACCCAGTCCAGCCACTGAACAGATAATTAACCCAGTCCAGCCACTGAACAGATCATAAAACCCAGTCCAGCCACTGAACAGATCATAAAACCCAGTCCAGCCACTGAACAGATCATAAAACCCAGTCCAGCCACTGAAAAGATAATTAAACCCAGTCCAGCCACTGAACAAAACCCAGTCCAGCCACTGAACAAAAACCCAGTCCAGCCACTGAACAGATAACAAAACCCAGTCCAGCCACTGAACAAAACCCAGTCCAGCCACTGAACAAAACCCAGTCCAGCCACTGAACAAAACCCAGTCCAGCCACTGAACAGATAATTAAACCCAGTCCAGCCACTGAACAGATCATTAAACCCAGTCCAGCCACTGAACAGATCATAAACCCAGTCCAGCCACTGAAAAGATAATTAAACCCAGTCCAGCCACTGAACAAAACCCAGTCCAGCCACTGAACATCATAAAACTCAGTCCAGCCACTGAACAGATCATAAAACCCAGTCCAGCCACTGAACAGATAATTAAACCCAGTCCAGCCACTGAAACAGATCATAAAACCCAGTCCAGCCACTGAACAGATCATAAAACCCAGTCCAGCCACTGAACAGATCATAAAACCCTGATCTAGCCACTGAACAGATCATAAAACCCAGTCCAGCCACTGAACAGATCATAAAACCCAGTCCAGCCACTGAACAGATCATAAAACCCAGTCCAGCCACTGAACAGATCATAAAACCCAGTCCAGCCACTGAACATATCATAAAACCCAGTCCAGCCACTGAACAGATCATAAAACCCAGTCCAGCCACTGAACAGATCATAAAACCCAGTCTAGCCACTGAACAGATCATAAAACCCAGTCCAGCCACTGAACAGATAACTAAACCCAGTCTAGCCACTGAACAGATCATAAAACCCAGTCCAGCCACTGAACAGATAACTAAACTCAGTCCAGCCACTGAACATATCATAAAACCCAGTCCAGCCACTGAACAGATCATAAAACCCAGTCCAGCCACTGAACAGATCATAAAACCCAGTCCAGTCACTGAACAGATCATAAAACTCAGTCCAGCCACTGAACAGATAACTAAACTCAGTCCAGCCACTGAACAGATAACTAAACTCAGTCCAGGCCACTGAACAGATCATAAAACCCAGTCCAGCCACTGAACAGATAACTAAACTCAGTCCAGCCACTGAACAGATCATAAAACCCAGTCCAGCCACTGAACAGATAACTAAACCCAGTCCAGCCACTGAACAGATCATAAAACCCAGTCCAGCCACTGAACAGATAACTAAACTCAGTCCAGCCACTGAACATATCATAAAACCCAGTCCAGCCACTGAACGGATAATAAAACCTGGCCCAGCCCTGAACAGATCATAAAACTCAGTCCAGCCACTGAACAGATCATAAAACCCAGTTCAGCCACTGAACAGATAATTAAACCCAGTCCAGCCACTGAACAGATCATAAAACCCAGTCCAGCCACTGAACAGATCATAAAACCCTGATCTAGCCACTGAAACAGATCATAAAACCCAGTCCAGCCACTGAACAGATCATAAAACCCAGTCCAGCCACTGAACAGATAACTAAACCCAGTCCAGCCACTGAACAGATAACTAAACTCAGTCCAGCCACTGAACAGATCATAAAACCTGGTCCAGCCACTGAACAGATAACTAAACCCAGTCCAGCCACTGAACAGATAACTAAACTCAGTCCAGCCACTGAACAGATAACTAAACCCAGTCCAGCCACTGAACAGATAACTAAACCCAGTCCAGCCACTGAACAGATAACTAAACCCAGTCCAGCCACTGAACAGATAACTAAACCCAGTCCAGCCACTGAACAGATAACTAAACCCAGTCCAGCCACTGAACAGATAACTAAACCCAGTCCAGCCACTGAACAGATAACTAAACCCAGTCCAGCCACTGAACAGATAACTAAACTCAGTCCAGCCACTGAACAGATCATAAAACCCAGTCCAGCCACTGAACAGATAACTAAACCCAGTCCAGCCACTGAACAGATAACTAAACCCAGTCCAGCCACTGAACAGATAACTAAACCCAGTCCAGCCACTGAACAGATAACTAAACCCAGTCCAGCCACTGAACAGATAACTAAACCCAGTCCCAGCCACTGAACAGATCATAAAACCCAGTCCAGCCACTGAACAGATCATAAAACCCAGTCCAGCCACTGATCAGATCATAAAACCCAGTCCAGCCACTGAACAGATCATAAAACCCAGTCCAGCCACTGAACAGATCATAAAACCCAGTCCAGCCACTGAACAGATCATAAAACCCAGTCCAGCCACTGAACAGATCATAAAACCCAGTCCAGCCACTGAACAGATAACTAAACTCAGTCCAGCCACTGAACAGATAACTAAACTCAGTCCAGCCACTGAACAGATAACTAAACTCAGTCCAGCCACTGAACAGATCATAAAACCCAGTCCAGCCACTGAACAGATAACTAAACTCAGTCCAGCCACTGAACAGATCATAAAACCCAGTCCAGCCACTGAACAGATAACTAAACTCAGTCTAGCCACTGAACAGATCATAAAACCCAGTCCAGCCACTGAACAGATCATAAAACCCAGTCCAGCCACTGAACAGATCATAAAACCCAGTCCAGCCACTGAACAGATCATAAAACCCAGTCCAGCCACTGAACAGATCATAAAACCCAGTCTAGCCACTGAACAGATCATAAAACCCAGTCCAGCCACTGAACAGATCATAAAACCCAGTCCAGCCACTGAACAGATCATAAAACCCAGTCTAGCCACTGAACAGATCATAAAACCCAGTCTAGCCACTGAATAGATAACTAAACCCAGTCTAGCCACTGAACAGATCATAAAACCCAGTCCAGCCACTGAACAGATAACTAAACTCAGTCCAGCCACTGAACAGATCATAAAACCCAGTCCAGCCACTGAACAGATAACTAAACCCAGTCTAGCCACTGAACAGATAACTAAACTCAGTCCAGCCACTGAACAGATCATAAAACCCAGTCCAGCCACTGAACAGATAACTAAACTCAGTCCAGCCACTGAACAGATAACTAAACTCAGTCCAGCCACTGAACAGATAACTAAACTCAGTCTAGCCACTGAACAGATCATAAAACCCAGTCCAGCCACTGAACAGATAACTAAACTCAGTCCAGCCACTGAACAGATAACTAAACTCAGTCCAGCCACTGAACAGATAACTAAACTCAGTCCAGCCACTGAACAGATCATAAAACCCAGTCCAGCCACTGAACAGATCATAAAACCCAGTCCAGCCACTGAACAGATCATAAAACCCAGTCCAGCCACTGAACAGATCATAAAACTCAGTCCAGCCACTGAACAGATAACTAAACCCAGTCCAGCCACTGAACAGATCATAAAACCCAGTCCAGCCACTGAACAGATAACTAAACTCAGTCCAGCCACTGAACAGATAACTAAACTCAGTCCAGCCACTGAACAGATAACTAAACTCAGTCCAGCCACTGAACAGATCATAAAACCCAGTCCAGCCACTGAACAGATAACTAAACTCAGTCCAGCCAGGGAACAGATAACTAAACTCAGTCCAGCCACTGAACAGATAACTAAACTCAGTCCCAGCCACTGAACAGATAACTAAACTCAGTCCAGCCACTGAACAGATAACTAAACTCAGTCAGCCACTGAACAGATCATAAAACCCAGTCCAGCCACTGAACAGATCATAAAACCTAGTCCAGCCACTGAACAGATAACTAAACCCAGTCTAGCCACTGAACAGATAACTAAACTCAGTCCAGCCAGGGAACAGATAACTAAACTCAGTCCAGCCACTGAACAGATAACTAAACTCAGTCCAGCCACTGAACAGATAACTAAACTCAGTCCAGCCACTGAACAGATAACTAAACTCAGTCCAGCCACTGAACAGATCATAAAACCCAGTCCAGCCACTGAACAGATCATAAAACCCAGTCCAGCCACTGAACAGAACATAAAACCCGGTCCAGCTACTGAACAGATTCATAAAATCCAGTCCAGCCACTGAACAGATAACTAAACCCAGTCCAGCCACTGAACAGATAATTAAACCCAGTCCAGCCACTGAACAGATCATAAAAACCCAGTCCAGCCACTGAACAGATCATAAAACCCAGTCCAGCCACTGAACAGATCATAAAACCCAGTCCAGCCACTGAACAGATCATAAAACCCTGATCTAGCCACTGAACAGATCATAAAACCCAGTCCAGCCACTGAACAGATCATAAAACCCAGTCCAGCCACTAAACAGATCATAAAACCCAGTCCAGCCACTGAACAGATAACTAAAACCCAGTCCAGCCACTGAAAAGATCATAAAACCCAGTCCAGCCACTGAAAAGATCATAAAACCCAGTCCAGCCACTGAAAAGATCATAAAACCCAGTCCAGCCACTGAACAGATAACTAAACCCAGTCCAGCCACTGAACAGATAACTAAACCCAGTCCAGCCACTGAACAAAACCTGGTCCAGCCACTGAAAAGATCATAAAACCCAGTCCAGCCACTGAAAAGATCATAAAACCCAGTCCAGCCACTGAACAGATAACTAAACCCAGTCCAGCCACTGAACAGATAATTAAACCCAGTCCAGCCACTGAACAAAACCTGGTCCAGCCACTGAAAAGATCATAAAACCCAGTCCAGCCACTGAAAAGATCATAAAACCCAGTCCAGCCACTGAACAGATAACTAAACCCAGTCCAGCCACTGAACAGATAACTAAACCCAGTCCAGCCACTGAACAGATAACTAAACCCAGTCCAGCCACTGAACAAAACCTGGTCCAGCCACTGAAAAGATCATAAAACCCAGTCCAGCCACTGAAAAGATCATAAAACCCAGTCCAGCCACTGAACAGATAACTAAACCCAGTCCAGCCACTGAACAAAACCTGGTCCAGCCACTGAACAGATCATAAAACCCAGTCCAGCCACTGAACAAAACCTGGTCCAGCCACTGAACAGATCATAAAACCCAGTCCAGCCACTGAACAGATCATAAAACCCAGTCCAGCCACTGAACAGATCATAAAACCCAGTCCAGCCACTGAATAGATCATAAAACCCAGTCCAGCCACTGAATAGATCATAAAACCCAGTCCAGCCACTGAACAGATAATTAAACCCAGTCCAGCCACTGAAAAGATCATAAAACCCAGTCCAGCCACTAAACAGATAATTAAACCCAGTCCAGCCACTGAACAAAACCCAGTCCAGCCACTGAACAAAACCCAGTCCAGCCACTGAACAAAACCCAGTCCAGCCACTGAACAAAACCCAGTCCAGCCACTGAACAAAACCCAGTCCAGCCACTGAACAGATAACAAAACCCAGTCCAGCCACTGAACAAAACCCAGTCCAGCCACTGAACAAAACCCAGTCCAGCCACTGAACAAAACCCAGTCCAGCCACTGAACAGATAACAAAACCCAGTCCAGCCACTGAACAAAACCCAGTCCAGCCACTGAACAAAACCCAGTCCAGCCACTGAACAAAACCCAGTCCAGCCACTGAACAGATAATTAAACCCAGTCCAGCCACTGAACAGATCATAAAACCCAGTCCAGCCACTGAACAGATCATAAAACCCAGTCCAGCCACTGAACAGATCATAAAACCCAGTCCAGCCACTGAAAAGATAATTAAACCCAGTCCAGCCACTGAACAAAACCCAGTCCAGCCACTGAACAAAACCCAGTCCAGCCACTGAACAGATAAGAAAACCCAGTCCAGCCACTGAACAAAACCCAGTCCAGCCACTGAACAAAACCCAGTCCAGCCACTGAACAAAACCCAGTCCAGCCACTGAACAGATAATTAAACCCAGTCCAGCCACTGAACAGATCATTAAACCCAGTCCAGCCACTGAACAGATCATAAAACCCAGTCCAGCCACTGAAAAGATAATTAAACCTAGTCCAGCCACTGAACAAAACCCAGTCCAGCCACTGAACAGATCATAAAACTCAGTCCAGCCACTGAACAGATCATAAAACCCAGTCCAGCCACTGAACAGATAATTAAACCCAGTCAAGCCACTGAACAGATCATAAAACCCAGTCCAGCCACTGAACAGATCATAAAACCCTGATCTAGCCACTGAACAGATCATAAACCCAGCCACTGAACAGCCACTGAACAGATCATAAACCCAGTCCAGCCACTGAACAGATCATAAAACCCAGTCCAGCCACTGAACAGATCATAAAACCCAGTCCAGCCACTGAACATATCATAAAACCCAGTCCAGCCACTGAACAGATCATAAAACCCAGTCCAGCCACTGAACAGATCATAAAACCCAGTCTAGCCACTGAACAGATCATAAAACCCAGTCCAGCCACTGAACAGATAACTAAACCCAGTCTAGCCACTGAACAGATCATAAAACCCAGTCCAGCCACTGAACAGATAACTAAACTCAGTCCAGCCACTGAACATATCATAAAACCCAGTCCAGCCACTGAACAGATCATAAAACCCAGTCCAGCCACTGAACAGATCATAAAACCCAGTCCAGTCACTGAACAGATCATAAAACTCAGTCCAGCCACTGAACAGATAACTAAACTCAGTCCAGCCACTGAACAGATAACTAAACTCAGTCCAGCCACTGAACAGATCATAAAACCCAGTCCAGCCACTGAACAGATAACTAAACTCAGTCCAGCCACTGAACAGATCATAAAACCCAGTCCAGCCACTGAACAGATAACTAAACCCAGTCCAGCCACTGAACAGATCATAAAACCCAGTCCAGCCACTGAACAGATAACTAAACTCAGTCCAGCCACTGAACATATCATAAAACCCAGTCCAGCCACTGAACGGATAATAAAACCTGGCCCAGCCCTGAACAGATCATAAAACTCAGTCCAGCCACTGAACAGATCATAAAACCCAGTTCAGCCACTGAACAGATAATTAAACCCAGTCCAGCCACTGAACAGATCATAAAACCCAGTCCAGCCACTGAACAGATCATAAAACCCTGATCTAGCCACTGAACAGATCATAAAACCCAGTCCAGCCACTGAACAGATCATAAAACCCAGTCCAGCCACTGAACAGATAACTAAACCCAGTCCAGCCACTGAACAGATAACTAAACTCAGTCCAGCCACTGAACAGATCATAAAACCTGGTCCAGCCACTGAACAGATAACTAAACCCAGTCCAGCCACTGAACAGATAACTAAACCCAGTCCAGCCACTGAACAGATAACTAAACCCAGTCCAGCCACTGAACAGATAACTAAACCCAGTCCAGCCACTGAACAGATAACTAAACCCAGTCCAGCCACTGAACAGATAACTAAACCCAGTCCAGCCACTGAACAGATAACTAAACCCAGTCCAGCCACTGAACAGATAACTAAACCCAGTCCAGCCACTGAACAGATAACTAAACCCAGTCCAGCCACTGAACAGATAACTAAACCCAGTCCAGCCACTGAACAGATAACTAAACCCAGTCCAGCCACTGAACAGATAACTAAACTCAGTCCAGCCACTGAACAGATCATAAAACCCAGTCCAGCCACTGAACAGATAACTAAACCCAGTCCAGCCACTGAACAGATAACTAAACCCAGTCCAGCCACTGAACAGATAACTAAACCCAGTCCAGCCACTGAACAGATAACTAAACCCAGTCCAGCCACTGAACAGATCATAAAACCCAGTCCAGCCACTGAACAGATCATAAAACCCAGTCCAGCCACTGAACAGATCATAAAACCCAGTCCAGCCACTGAACAGATCATAAAACCCAGTCCAGCCACTGAACAGATCATAAAACCCAGTCCAGCCACTGAACAGATCATAAAACCCAGTCTAGCCACTGAACAGATCATAAAACCCAGTCTAGCCACTGAACAGATCATAAAACCCAGTCCAGCCACTGAACAGATCATAAAACCCAGTCCAGCCACTGAACAGATCATAAAACCCAGTCTAGCCACTGAACAGATCATAAAACCCAGTCTAGCCACTGAATAGATAACTAAACCCAGTCTAGCCACTGAACAGATCATAAAACCCAGTCCAGCCACTGAACAGATAACTAAACTCAGTCCAGCCACTGAACAGATCATAAAACCCAGTCCAGCCACTGAACAGATAACTAAACCCAGTCCAGCCACTGAACAGATCATAAAACCCAGTCCAGCCACTGAACAGATCATAAAACCCAGTCCAGCCACTGAACAGATAACTAAACCCAGTCCAGCCACTGAACAGATAACTAAACTCAGTCCAGCCACTGAACAGATCATAAAACCTGGTCCAGCCACTGAACAGATAACTAAACCCAGTCCAGCCACTGAACAGATAACTAAACCCAGTCCAGCCACTGAACAGATAACTAAACCCAGTCCAGCCACTGAACAGATAACTAAACCCAGTCCAGCCACTGAACAGATAACTAAACCCAGTCCAGCCACTGAACAGATAACTAAACCCAGTCCAGCCACTGAACAGATAACTAAACCCAGTCCAGCCACTGAACAGATAACTAAACCCAGTCCAGCCACTGAACAGATAACTAAACCCAGTCCAGCCACTGAACAGATAACTAAACCCAGTCCAGCCACTGAACAGATAACTAAACCCAGTCCAGCCACTGAACAGATAACTAAACTCAGTCCAGCCACTGAACAGATCATAAAACCCAGTCCAGCCACTGAACAGATAACTAAACCCAGTCCAGCCACTGAACAGATAACTAAACCCAGTCCAGCCACTGAACAGATAACTAAACCCAGTCCAGCCACTGAACAGATAACTAAACCCAGTCCAGCCACTGAACAGATAACTAAACCCAGTCCAGCCACTGAACAGATCATAAAACCCAGTCCAGCCACTGAACAGATCATAAAACCCAGTCCAGCCACTGATCAGATCATAAAACCCAGTCCAGCCACTGAACAGATCATAAAACCCAGTCCAGCCACTGAACAGATCATAAAACCCAGTCCAGCCACTGAACAGATCATAAAACCCAGTCCAGCCACTGAACAGATCATAAAACCCAGTCCAGCCACTGAACAGATCATAAAACCCAGTCCAGCCACTGAACAGATCATAAAACCCAGTCTAGCCACTGAACAGATCATAAAACCCAGTCCAGCCACTGAACAGATCATAAAACCCAGTCCAGCCACTGAACAGATCATAAAACCCAGTCTAGCCACTGAACAGATCATAAAACCCAGTCTAGCCACTGAATAGATAACTAAACCCAGTCTAGCCACTGAACAGATCATAAAACCCAGTCCAGCCACTGAACAGATAACTAAACTCAGTCCAGCCACTGAACAGATCATAAAACCCAGTCCAGCCACTGAACAGATAACTAAACCCAGTCTAGCCACTGAACAGATAACTAAACTCAGTCCAGCCACTGAACAGATCATAAAACCCAGTCCAGCCACTGAACAGATAACTAAACTCAGTCCAGCCACTGAACAGATAACTAAACTCAGTCCAGCCACTGAACAGATAACTAAACTCAGTCTAGCCACTGAACAGATCATAAAACCCAGTCCAGCCACTGAACAGATAACTAAACTCAGTCCAGCCACTGAACAGATAACTAAACTCAGTCCAGCCACTGAACAGATAACTAAACTCAGTCCAGCCACTGAACAGATCATAAAACCCAGTCCAGCCACTGAACAGATAACTAAACTCAGTCCAGCCACTGAACAGATAACTAAACTCAGTCCAGCCACTGAACAGATAACTAAACTCAGTCTAGCCACTGAACAGATCATAAAACCCAGTCCAGCCACTGAACAGATAACTAAACTCAGTCCAGCCACTGAACAGATAACTAAACTCAGTCCAGCCACTGAACAGATAACTAAACTCAGTCCAGCCACTGAACAGATCATAAAACCCAGTCCAGCCACTGAACAGATCATAAAACCCAGTCCAGCCACTGAACAGATCATAAAACCCAGTCCAGCCACTGAACAGATCATAAAACTCAGTCCAGCCACTGAACAGATAACTAAACCCAGTCCAGCCACTGAACAGATCATAAAACCCAGTCCAGCCACTGAACAGATAACTAAACTCAGTCCAGCCACTGAACAGATAACTAAACTCAGTCCAGCCACTGAACAGATAACTAAACTCAGTCCAGCCACTGAACAGATCATAAAACCCAGTCCAGCCACTGAACAGATAACTAAACTCAGTCCAGCCAGGGAACAGATAACTAAACTCAGTCCAGCCACTGAACAGATAACTAAACTCAGTCCAGCCACTGAACAGATAACTAAACTCAGTCCAGCCACTGAACAGATAACTAAACTCAGTCCAGCCACTGAACAGATCATAAAACCCAGTCCAGCCACTGAACAGATCATAAAACCTAGTCCAGCCACTGAACAGATAACTAAACCCAGTCTAGCCACTGAACAGATAACTAAACTCAGTCCAGCCAGGGAACAGATAACTAAACTCAGTCCAGCCACTGAACAGATAACTAAACTCAGTCCAGCCACTGAACAGATAACTAAACTCAGTCCAGCCACTGAACAGATAACTAAACTCAGTCCAGCCACTGAACAGATCATAAAACCCAGTCCAGCCACTGAACAGATCATAAAACCCAGTCCAGCCACTGAACAGAACATAAAACCCGGTCCAGCTACTGAACAGATCATAAAATCCAGTCCAGCCACTGAACAGATAACTAAACTCAGTCCAGCTACTGAACAGATCATAAAACCCAGTCCAGCCACTGAACAGATCATAAAACCCAGTCCAGCCACTGAACAGATAATTAAACCCAGTCCAGCCACTGAACATATCATAAAACCCTGATCTAGCCATTGCATGAACAGATCATTGTACAAAAAACTAATATATATATTTTCACAAACATATAAGACATAACATCTACAAACCTCACAAAATACCCTACATGAACCTCACAAAATCCCTTATATGAGCCTCAAAAAATTCCCTGTATGAATCTCACAAAATCCCCTATATGAATCTTACAAAATCCCTTAAATGAACCTCATAAATTTCCCTATATGACCCTCACAAAATCTCTTATTGATCCTCACCAAATCCCCTATATGAACTGCAAAAAATTCTCTATATGACCCTCACAAATTTTCTTATATGAACCTCACAAAATCCCCTAAATGAATTTTACAAAATCAATTATATGAACCTCACTAAATTCCCTATATTAACCTCACAAAATTCCCTAAATGAATTTTACAAAATCATTTATATGAACCTCACAAAATTCCTGATATTAACCTCACAAAATCCCCTAAATGAATTTTACAAAATCAATTATATCAACCACAAAAAAATTCCCGATATGAACCTCACAAAATTCCCTAAAGAACCCCACAAAATCCCCTTAATGAACCTTACAAAATCCCTCGTATGAACCTCACAAAATCCCCTATATTAACCTCACAAAATCCCTTGTATGAATCACAATATTCCCTATATGAACCTCACAATATTTCCTATATGAACCTCACAAAATCTATATAAACCTCACAATATTACATATATGCACCTCACAAAATCCCCTATATAAACCATACAAATTTCCTTATATGAACCTCACAAAATCCCCTAAATGAATTTTACAAAATCAATTATATGAACCTCACAAAATTCCCTATATTAACCTCAAAAAATTCCCTAAATGAATTTTACAAAATCAATTATATAAACCTCACAAAATCCCTGATATTAACCTCACAAAATCCCCTAAATGAATTTTACAAAATCAATTATATCAACCACTAAAAAATTCCCGATATGAACCTCACAAAATTCCCTATAAGAACCCCACAAAATCCCCTTAATGAACCTTACAAAATCCCTCATATGAACTTCACAAAATCCCCTATATGAACCTCACAAAAATCCCTTGTATGAATCACAATATTCCCTATGTGAACATCACAATATTCCCTATATGAACCTCACAAAATCTATATGGACCTCACAAAATCTATATGAACCTCACCATATTCCATATATGCACCTCACAAAATCCCCTATATGAACCTCACAAATTCCATATATGCACCTCACAAAATCTCTTATATGAACCTCACAATATTCCCTTTATGAACCTCACAAAATCCCCTATATGAACCTCACAAAATCCCTTATATGAACCTTACAATATTCCCTGATATGAACCCCACAATATTCCCTATATAAACCTCACAAAATCCCCTATATGAACCTCAAACTTGACAAAGATGATGAAAACTTTTGAACATTTTCAAATTAATGAAAAAAGACAGTTTGTGTAATTACAATCCACAGCGTGTTACTGTTAATCAAATTTAATGCAGTAACAACTAGCTGTGTATCTGGTTAATGTAGGAAATTACTGAAGCTTATTATTTGAATTAGATCAATGGTGATTCCCTGTTTATATCAAAACTTAACGATGACTAACAGATCATAAAAAAAAATTTTAAAAATGTTTGAAAGGCAGAAATGTTTCCCCATGTGCCTATCCCTGTAAACATATAGCCCACAAATACTTCAAATGTGACCTTGACCTTCAAAATATGACCTTCACAAATCCTACTGTTAGTTTTAATATGATAAGCTCTGTGTTCTAAGAAACAACACAGTCTGACAATGTCTATGTCGTATGTCATGTCAGCTTATAGATGAGATCAACTCTCACTAACTAGATTGATACCACAATCAGATATATCCTAGAGTCAGAAAGTTTGTCAGTTCACATTCTGACAATGTCTATGTCGTATGTCATGTCAGCTTATAGATGACATCACCTCTCACTAACTAGACTCATACCACAATCAGACATATCCTAGAGTCAGAAAGTTTTGTCAGTTCACTTTCTGACAGTGGCTTTGTGGTATAACGTGCCCACTTATAGATAACATCACCTCTCACTAACTAGGCTGATACCACAATCAGACATATCCTAGAGTCAGAAAGTTTTGTCAGTTCAGTTTCTGACAGTGGCTTTGTGGTATAACATGTCAGCTTATAGATGACATCACCTCTCACTAACTAGACTGATACCACAATCAGACGGATCCTAGAGTTAGAAAGTTTTGTCAGTTCACTTTCTGACAGTGGCTTTGTGGTATAACGTGTCCACTTATAGATAACATCACCTCTCACTAACTAGGCTGATACCACAATCAGACATATCCTAGAGTCAGAAAGTTTTGTCAGTTCAGTTTCTGACAGTGGCTTTGTGGTATAAGGTGTCAGCTTATAGATGACATCACCTCTCACGAACTAGATTGATACCACAATCAGACAGATCCTAGAGTCAGAAAGTTTGTCAGTTCACATTCTGACAGTGGCTTTGTGGTATAACATGTAAGCTTATAGATGACATCACCTCTCATTAACAAGATTGATACCACAATCAGATATATCCTAGAGTCAAAAAGTTTGTCAGTTCAGTTTCTGAGAGTGGCTTTGTGGTATAACATGTCAGCTTATAGATGACATCACCTCTCACTAACTAGATTGATACCACAATCAGACAGATCCTAGAGTCAAAAAGTTTGTCAGTTCACATTCTGACAATGTCTATGTTGTATGTCATGTCAGCTTATAGATGACATCACCTCTCACTAACTAGATTGATACCACAATCAGATATATCCTAGAGTCAAAAAGTTTGTCAGTTCAGTTTCTGACAGTGGCTATGTGGTATAACATGTCAGCTTATAGATGACATCACCTCTCACTTACTAGATTGATACCACAATCAGATATATCCTAGAGTCAGAAAGTTTGTCAGTTCACATTCTGACAGTGGCTTTGTGGTATAACATGTCAGCTTATAGATGACATCACCTCTCAATAACTAGATTGATACCACAATCAGATATATCCTAGAGTCAGCAAGTTTATCAGTTCACATTCTGACAGTGGCTTTGTGGTATAACATGTCAGCTTATAGATGACATCACCTCTCACTTACTAGATTGATACCACAATCAGACAGATATTAGAGTCAGAAAGTTTGTCAGTTCACATTCTGACAGTGGCTGTGTGGTATAACATGTCAGCTTATAGATGACATCACCTCTCACTAACTAGATTGATATCACAATCAGACAGATCCTAGAGTCATAAAGTTTGTCATTTCACATTCTGACAGTGGCTATGTGGTATAACATGTCAGCTTATAGATGACATCAACTCTCACTAACTAGATTGATATCACAATCAGATATATCTTAGAGTCAGAAAGTTTGTCAGTTTACATTCTGACAGTGGCTTTGTGGTATAACATGTCAGCTTATAGATGACATCATCTCTCACTTACTAGATTGATACCACAATCAGACAGATATTAGAGTCATAAAGTTTGTCATTTCACATTCTGACAGTGGCTTTGTGGTATAACATGTCAGCTTATAGATGACATCAACTCTCACTAACTAGATTGATACCACAATCAGATATATCCTAGAGTCAGAAAGTTTGTCAGTTCACATTCTGACAGTGGCTATGTGGTAAAACATGTCAGCTTATAGATGACATCACCTCTCACTAACTAGATTGATACCACAATCAGATATATCCTAGAGTCAAAAAGTTTGTCAGTTTACATTCTGACAGTGGCTTTGTGGTATAACATGTCAGCTTATAGATGACATCACCTCTCACTAACTAGATTGATACCACAATCAGATATATCCTAGAGTCAGAAAGTTTGTCAGTTTACATTCTGACAGTGGCTATGTGGTATAACATGTCAGCTTATAGATGACATCACCTCTCACTAACTAGATTGATATCACAATCAGACAGATCCTAGAGTCAGAAAGTTTGTCAGTTCACATTCTGACAGTGGCTATGTGGTATAACATGTCAGCTTATAGATGACATCTCCTATCACTAACTAGATTGATACCACAATCAGACAAATCCTAGAGTCAGAAAATTTGTCAGTTTCCATTCTGACAGTGGCTATGTGGTATAACATGTCAGCTTATAGATGACATCACCTCTCACTAACTAAATTGATATCACAATCAGACAAATCCTAGAGTCAGAAAGTTTGTCAGTTCACATTCTGACAGTGGCTATGTGGTATAACATGTCAGCTTATAGATGACATCACCTCTCAATAACTAGAATGATACCACAATCAGATATATCCTAGAGTCAGAAAGTTTGTCAGTTCACATTCTGACAGTGGCTGTGTGGTATAACATGTCAGCTTATAGATGACATCACCTCTCACTAACTAGATTGATATCACAATCAGACAGATCCAAGAGTCATAAAGTTTGTCATTTCACATTCTGACAGTGGCTATGTGGTATAACATGTCAGCTTATAGATGACATCAACTCTCACTAACTAGATTGATATCACAATCAGATATATCTTAGAGTCAGAAAGTTTGTCAGTTTACATTCTGACAGTGGCTTTGTGGTATAACATGTCAGCTTATAGATGACATCATCTCTCACTTACTAGATTGATACCACAATCAGACAGATATTAGAGTCATAAAGTTTGTCATTTCACATTCTGACAGTGGCTTTGTGGTATAACATGTCAGCTTATAGATGACATCAACTCTCACTAACTAGATTGATACCACAATCAGATATATCCTAGAGTCAGAAAGTTTGTCAGTTCACATTCTGACAGTGGCTATGTGGTAAAACATGTCAGCTTATAGATGACATCACCTCTCACTAACTAGATTGATACCACAATCAGATATATCCTAGAGTCAAAAAGTTTGTCAGTTTACATTCTGACAGTGGCTTTGTGGTATAACATGTCAGCTTATAGATGACATCACCTCTCACTAACTAGATTGATACCACAATCAGATATATCCTAGAGTCAGAAAGTTTGTCAGTTTACATTCTGACAGTGGCTATGTGGTATAACATGTCAGCTTATAGATGACATCACCTCTCACTAACTAGATTGATATCACAATCAGACAGATCCTAGAGTCAGAAAGTTTGTCAGTTCACATTCTGACAGTGGCTATGTGGTATAACATGTCAGCTTATAGATGACATCTCCTATCACTAACTAGATTGATACCACAATCAGACAAATCCTAGAGTCAGAAAATTTGTCAGTTTCCATTCTGACAGTGGCTATGTGGTATAACATGTCAGCTTATAGATGACATCACCTCTCACTAACTAAATTGATATCACAATCAGACAAATCCTAGAGTCAGAAAGTTTGTCAGTTCACATTCTGACAGTGGCTATGTGGTATAACATGTCAGCTTATAGATGACATCACCTCTCAATAACTAGAATGATACCACAATCAGATATATCCTAGAGTCAGAAAGTTTGTCAGTTCACATTCTGACAGTGGCTATGTGGTATAACATGTCAGCTTATAGATGACATCACCTCTCAATAACTAGAATGATACCACAATCAGATATATCCTAGAGTCAGAAAGTTTGTCAGTTCACATTCTGACAGTGGCTATGTGGTATAACATGTCAGCTTATAGATGACATCTCCTATCACTAACTAGATTGATACCACAATCAGATATATCCTAGAGTCAGAAAGTTTGTCAGTTTACATTCTGACAGTGGCTTTGTGGTATAACATGTCAGCTTATAGATGACATCACCTCTCACTAACTAGATTGATACCACAATCAGATATATCCTAGAGTCAGAAAGTTTGTCAGTTCACATTCTGACAGTGGCTATGTGGTATAACATGTCAGCTTATAGATGACATCACCTCTCACTAACTAGATTGATACCACAATCAGATATATCCTAGAGTCAAAAAGTTTGTCAGTTTACATTCTGACAGTGGCTTTGTGGTATAACATGTCAGCTTATAGATGACATCACCTCTCACTAACTAGATTGATACCACAATCAGATATATCCTAGAGTCAAAAAGTTTGTCAGTTCACATTCTGACAGTGGCTATGTGGTATAACATGTCAGCTTATAGATGACATCACCTCTCACTAACTAGATTGATACCACAATCAGATATATCCTAGAGTCAGAAAGTTTGTCAGTTTACATTCTGACAGTGGCTATGTGGTATAACATGTCAGCTTATAGATGACATCAAATCTCAATAACTAGGTTGATGCCAAAATCAGACAGATTCTAGAGTCAGAAAGTTTATCAGTTCACTTTTAGTTTCTATTTTGAAAGAAAGAAATTAAAAGGCAAAGAAAGAGAGAGAGAGAGAGAGAGAGAGAGAGAGAGAGAGAACAGTACTGTAGTCACTTGTTTTCTACATTTATGTAATTTTTAAAAAAAGTTATTTATTTGTTTGTTTGTTTATTTATTTATTTATTTATTTATTTATTAAAGCAGTAAAGCAATAGATTACTGACTTTTTGTAACCAAGTCTTACAGTTCTAAACCCCAGGGTTAGTAACCAGTGAGTGTGTGTGTGTGTGTGTGTGTGTGTGAAGAAACCCAATGACCTTTGACCTGTGAGCTGACAAACTATTTTATTCCAAGGTGTCAGTCTAAATGGGAGGGACTATGTCTAATAAACCACTGGGGGTGCTAAAGCCTCTAATTTACAGAAATGTCATGCATTTCTGTTCTTGATGAGATTTTTTTGTCTTAGTTTATTATTATAATTATTATTATTATTATTTTTTTTTTTTGTAGAATTAAAAAAGAAATATAAGCTTGACGATGTAGAACTGGGATATTACACAGACGGTTGCCATGATAACCAAAATGCATGTACCATGAAATGAGATTTCTTCAATACTTTTATTTCTATCCCAGCATTCTTAGTAGCCTTTAAGGAACAATGAACACAAACAGATTTTGATGTAAACAGAAACTGGAAACATTAATTTTAATTAACATTAACATCTTATATTGCAAGCTTCAGTAGATCTCAAGACAACAACAACAACAAAAAAATTACAAAAAAAAAAAAAAAATAAATAAATAGATAAATAAATAAATAAATTGATAAATAAATAAATACAGTTGACTCTTGTTAATTCCAAACTGAAGGGGTCGGATGAAAAATTTTGATTTATCCGAAACGCTCTACCACTGAGGCAAAAAGAGGGTACATATATTATTTATGACATTACCTGTTTAAGGTCGGCTGGACGGATTATGTTTTTTCCATATTTGCCAATCAAAGACTCAGAACCATAATTACTACAAATATATAAATAAAACCAAGAATTACTCATTTTTGTTGAGCCTGGCATTGCCATAAGGCGAGACTTAAGTGTTCCTTTTCTGGTGTCGGCAACAGCAGCCTGTCAAAATGTGAAAGTTTATGTTAAAGTAATGTATTTTCTACTTGATCAAAAACTAACCAGGCGAGACATTTAATTCCGTGGAATTATTGTATTTAATATAAACATGTATATGTACATGGGTTAGATATATAATGTGTGTGTGTGTGTGTGTGTGTGTGTGTGTGTGTGTGTGTTAAACTAAGAGTTTAAACATAGTGATATTAGACAAATTATGATTATTATCACAATATTCAGGAAAATAATGAAGCATTCACATTACCTTGACCTCTGATTGTCTCATAATTACCATGAACAAGTAACACAACTTTATTTTGTCTTTCTTGTTTTTGTTTGTTTGTTTTTGGTTTTTTTTTCCGGGGGTGGGGGGGGGGGGTGTATTTTTGTTTGTTTGTTTCCTTTTTATATAATTATTAATTTACTTTTTATTTTTAAAGATTAATTACACAATAACTTGGTTTTCAGTTCAAAAAAAAAAAAAAAAAAACATTTTGGGAAGATGAGTCCCAGTCAGTTTAAATGGTTAACTTTATAAATATTGGTCAGCTCAGCTTCTACAATGTTGAAATGTTTCACCTCTGTAGGTTTTAATTTCCCTTTATCAAAGGAGGTCAGTTTTAGGAAGTTAAAAGAAAGCAAAGTGCTAGGAGAAAATCATAAATTTCCAACAAACTTAAGTTAACGAGAATCTTAAAATCGGAACAATTTTGTAAATTCGGACCAGAACAGATTAATTTTTCACCACAAATTTTCAGCAAATTTTAAGTTAACAAGAATCTTAAAATCAGAACAGTTTTGTAAATTCGGACCAGAACAGATTAATTTTTCACCACAAATTTTCAGCAAACTTTAAGTTAACAAGAATCTTAAAATCGGAACAGTTTTGTAAATTCAGACTTGAACAGATTAATTTTTCACCACAAATTTTCAGCAAATTTTAAGTTAACAAGAATCTTAAAATCGGAACAGTTTTGTAAATTCGGACCAGAACAGATTAATTTTTCACCACAAATTTTCAGCAAACTTTAAGTTAACAAGAATCTTAAAATCGGAACAATTTTGTAAATTCAGACTTGAACAGATTAATTTTTCACCACAAATTTTCAACAAACTTTAGGTTAACGAGAATCTTAAAATCAGAACAATTTTGTAAATTCGGACCAGAACAGATTAATTTTTCACCACAAATTTTCAGCAAATTTTAAGTTAACAAGAATCTTAAAATCAGAACAGTTTTGTAAATTCGGACCAGAACAGATTAATTTTTCACCACAAATTTTCAGCAAACTTTAAGTTAACAAGAATCTTAAAATCGGAACAGTTTTGTAAATTCAGACTTGAACAGATTAATTTTTTCACCACAAATTTTCAACAAACTTTAGGTTAACGAGAATCTTAAAATCAGAACAATTTTGTAAATTCGGACCAGAACAGATTAATTTTTCACCACAAATTTTCAGCAAATTTTAAGTTAACAAGAATCTTAAAATCAGAACAGTTTTGTAAATTCCGACCAGAACAGATTAATTTTTCACCACAAATTTTCAGCAAATTTTAAGTTAACAAGAATCTTAAAATCGGAACAGTTTTGTAAATTCCGACCTGAACAGATTAATTTTTTCTTTGACGAATGTTATTCTTGTTAGTTTATAGTTCCAATTACAAAGATCAACGAGGTGGGAACGTGCCGAGAAACAATTTATATCTTGTTTGTAAAAAACGTACAAATGAATGTCACCGATGTTGACACAAGACAAAATATTTAATTAATTTCACATCAAGAAACACAAATTATCAACTTTAAACATAATTGAAATTCTTGGAATGATCTTCAAATTTTAATGAAGCCCCGATCTGCTGTTTCAATTACAACCAACTTCTTGACAAACTGGGATTATAATTACTTGAACTTTGGATGTTTTTAACACACTAACTATCAGGATGTGGTAACGACTGCTTTATATTTTAATTATCCTTACACTAATGTGGTCGAAAAGGTACATTTGTATTTAAAGAGGTACTTGGGTAACAAGGGGAGGTAATCAGTGTCATAACAAGCTTACTGAACAGGATATAGTAATGATTGCTTTATATTTTATATATTTTTACACTAATATGGTCGAAAAGGTACATTTGTATTTAAGTTGGCAATTGGGTAACAAGGGGAGGTAATCAGTGTCATAACAAGCTTACTGAACAGGATATAGTAATGATTGCTTTATATTTTATATATTTTTACACTAATGTGGTCGAAAAGGTACATTTGTATTTAAGTTGGTACTTGGGTAACAAGGGGAGGTAATCAGTGTCATAACAAGCTTACTGAACAGGATATAGTAATGATTGCTTTATATTTTATATATTTTTACAGTAATGTGGTCGAAAAGGTACATTTGTATTTAAGTTGGTACTTGGGTAACAAGGGGAGGTAATCAGTGTCATAACAAGCTTACTGAACAGGATATAGTAATGATTGCTTTATATTTATATTTTTTTACACTAATGTGGTCGAAAAGGTTCATTTGTATTTAAGTTGGTACTTGGGTCACAAGGGGAGGTAACCAATGTCATAACACACTAACTAACAGGATGTGGTAATGATTGCTTTATATTTTACATATTTTTACAGTAATGTGGTCGAAAAGGTACATTTGTATTAAGGTAGGTATTGGGTAACAAGGGGAGATAACCAATGTCATAACACACTAACTAACAGGATGTGGTAATGATTGCTTTATATTTTATATATTTTTACAGTAATGTGGTCGAAAAGGTACATTTGTATTAAGGTAGTACTTGGGTAACAAGGGGAGGTAATCAGTGTCATAACACACTAACTAACAGGTTATAGTAACGATTGCTTTATACTTTAATTATCTTTACACTAATGTGGTCGAAAAGGTACATTTGTATTTAGGGTGGTACTTCGGTAACAAGGGGAGGTAACCAATATCAATAAAGTTTAAGTGATTTAATACACAACTGATAATAATTTATAATGATTGCTATTTAATTATCTAAATTATATTACCTCTTACAAGGTCAGAGAATTCATTTCTAAAAATTTGTATAAGAAGATACTAGGGTAATTATAGGAGGTAATCAATATCATACAATGTTTCAGCACAGTAACTGGAAAATAGTGGTAATGTTTGCTTGATATTTTAATTCTTTATACAATTGTCATCAGAGAGTTCATTTTTGTTAAAGTTGGTAATAAAGGGAATTTTAAATGTTTTAACATACTTACTGAGAGACAGTTGTTATGATTGCTTGATGTTCTAACTTTCTTTATATCTATGTTGACCGAGAGGTTTATTGATATAAAGACAGGTAATAAGGGGAGGTAACCAACAGTCATCTGTTACTAGAACTTCTAATGTTATACCGTACATTTTAACAGGCTGTTGAAATGGTCATTTATAAACATTTACTAATGTGGTCAAAATAAGGTGGTACCTGGTCTATAAGGGGAGTTAATCATTGGTCATCTGTTACTAGAACTTCTAATGTTATACCGTACATTATAACAAGCTATGGAAATGGTTATTTATAAAAAATATCTGTGGTCAAAATGAGGTGATACCTGGTCAATAAGGGGAGATAATCATTGGTCATCTGTTAATAAAACTTCAAATGTTATACCATACTCAATAACAGGCTAATGAAATGGTAATTTATAATTTAAATATTTTTCCACCAATATGGTCAAAATAAGGTGGTACCTGGTTAAAAAGGGGAGGTAAACAATTGTCATCTGTTATAATATACTAAATGACAGGCTAATGAAATGGTCATTTATAAATATTATCTGTGGTCAAAATAAGGTGGTACCTGGTCATTAAGGGGAGATAATCTATAAACTTATCTTAATTGATTTTTTCAATGTTGAACACATTGTTAAGATGTTGTTGTGAATGCTCTATTTATATCTTTTAATTAAATATGATCAAACATGAACATAAGCTATTAAGGAGGTTTATGGGTAATTGGGATTTAAGAAGGTTTATGGGTAATTGGGTTTTAAGGAGGTTTATGGGTATTTGGGATTTAAGGAAGTTTATGGGTAATTGGGATTTAAATCAATGTCTAAAAATCTTCTAATTTTAAATGTTTTTTTAACAAACTCTACTAGATGATGTTGTAGAATTATTTTAAACTTTAAACTGATGTGGTCAGGGTGTTACTTTGATGTTTAAGGTTGTACTTGGGTCACAAAGGGGAAGTGATTAATGATCTTACATTAATTGAACAGTGACTGTCTTTCAAAACCTAAACCACTGAACACTGATGAACAATTTAGTTACCGTTTGTGTAAGATAATGCCAATGTAAAACTGATAATCTGGTACTACCATGATACAAAACAGTGTATGACATGAAAATATACAATGATTTTTCAAACTCAAAATCTAACCAATTATCATGATTAGAGTATATAGTAATCTTTATAATGTTTCATAAGTACAGTCGACTCTCGTTTTTTTGAAATTTAAAACATCAGATGAAAAATTTCCAATTATCAAAATTTCAAATCAACTATTTTGATTGCTGAAGAGTTTTTTTTTTTTTTTTTTTTTTTTTTGCCACTTGCTTTGATCATGGTAAACAAGGAAATGATATTTCGATTTAACCTTTGGAATATCCATTTAATTTCTTAATTTATACTGAAAATTTACTTTGATTTTAGCAAAATTTCCAATTTTGGTATTTTTGATTTAAATACACAAGTTTGCATAGAAATACATAGTGATCTGACTGGACCGTTTGTAATATTTCAGTTTAGGTGAAATTTCAATTCAACTGATTTCAAAATAAGGATTGAGAGTCATCTGTATTACATAATGTTTAGTTAAGGGAAATAACTCTGTTCAACTGGACAAAATAAATGAAGTTTCAACTTATTGGCTGTTCAAAATATTTGATTTCCCTGAGAAAAAAAATTTTAAAGCAGGAAAAGATTATAAATTTGAAAAATCAAAAATGTTTCTGGGGAATAAAATTCCTTATTTTTTTGGTTAGTGAAATCCACAAAATGAATTGTCACTGAAAACTTTAATGGAATTTATTTTCACAAAACTCAAATTCCACAAAATTTTCTTCCAACAATTTTTTATTCATTCGCAAAACCAAGAAATTTTACCAAACAAATATTAACGCCTTTACAATGTTTAAATAAAAGCATTAGATTGAATTAAAAATATATTATAATACAAGAACTGACCTTGAATTTGCAGGGGTCTTTATCATGCCATGCCTACCATGACACATGATTTTGTTTATTTTAAGTTCCCATCTGAAAGAACCATTACTTTCATTTCATAATGTCGAGTGCTTGGTAAAAGAAAAGTCACTACCAACTTTCAAGTCTTGGGTGGAACCAACAACCTCCCACTCTACCAACTGAGCTACTGTAGTGGTTCCCCAAATTAAGAACTTAACATATACTGATTTTGTGTGCTTATTACTAAAATCCCCCCAAAAAATGATTTTTTTTTTTTTTAAGCAATTTCTTACCTTCCTAGGTATGAGTCAAATGATATAACGGCATTATCCCGCTGCAGTGCTAATACTATACTTGGCCCTGAGAGCAATGTTGGTACCTAAAAATAGATCAATATCATTATAAAATATATTATTAATAATTCAGAAAGATGAAGGTTGTATCCAGCCTATAGGCTTATTTTTCTATAGTGGTCTGAAGATGTTTGATGTTTCCATGGCAGTCTGATAATAGTTGATGTTTCCATGGCAGTGTGAAGATGACTGATGGTTCATTACAGGTATTATTTCTGGCTGTCATGGAAAAAAAGCATTTTAAGATTGTCATGGCATTATTCATTACTGTCATAACTGTCAGATTAAAAACTGTCTGACCAAAAGATTTGGTCACTTTTCTGACAGTCTGAGTGAAAATATCTTGGCTCTATTCACCACCTTAAAATATCTTGACTCTATTCACCACCTTAAAATATCATGACTCTATTCACCACCTAAAAATATCTTGTCTCTATTCACCACCCATCATTGTGAGGACAACCAAAATTTCATGACAATAATATATACGTCAGAATTTGGATTCATTTTTTGAAATGAAATTTCACTTTGGAGAAATCCGGTTAAAACCAAAGAATTCCAGAGAGTTCTTTCTAAAGAGTTCTTTCTTTCTTTCTTTCTTGGAATTTCCTCAGCTATTTGGAGCACCATTTTAGAGAGCTGATAAGCTGACATATACTTGCTCCCAAGTATACCTTCTAGTTATCATTATTATTATTACTTTATTATTATTTATCTATTTTTTTTTTATTTATTTTTTTTTTTTTTAAAATAATGGTTTAATTTGATGAAAAGGGGAGAAAATAATTCATTTTCAAATTAATAATAAAACTGAGATTGGATCATTTAAAATTTAACAGTATAGACCAAGGTCATTCAGGTTAATTCTCTTTGACAGAAATAAAGATCAGATCCAGTGTCAAATTATTCCATCCAAAGTTGTAAATGTTCACCATTACCTGAGCAAAACTTCCAGCATCGATCAGGTGAAGAAAATGTTCTGCTTGTTCTTTATTAAACCAGATCATTCTGCTTCCAACCAGTTCAAACCTGAAACAAAAAAATAATCTAGATCATTCTGCTTCCAACCAGTTCAAACCTGAAACAAAAAAATAATCTAGATCATTCTGCTTCCAACCAGTTCAAACCTGAAACAAAAAGATAATCTAGATCATTCTGCTTCCTACCAGTTCAAATTGTACATCATTAAAAACTAGAATTTCAGTTGTCAACAGGACAACTAAAAATATCTTAAGCCAACTTCTACTGCAACAAAAAGTAAACAACTAGAATCTATAAACAAATATGAAATAAATACAGTACACACGTTATGAAATGAGTATACTGCTTTTCAATTTGTGACTCAATAAACTTGTTATAAACACAAGTTATTCCTCAGAATTCAATTTTAAACACTTGAACATAAAACAATGGCTAGTTAAATTTTTGTTTATTTTTTGTTATAAATTAAATAAAATTTCTACTGCCTTGGAACTGTCATCAACAAAAAATTTTAGCCAATGAAACAGAGAGAGATATAAGCTACACCCTTCACTTGCTGGAATTTCACAAAATACAAATTCATAAAATGGAACTCCCCAGCATATCACGTGATCAATACCTCTTAACGTTTGTGCAGAATGAAATTGATAATGTTTATGTCAAATATTCCTAAAAAAATGTGTTATTACGGGAAAACATCAATTTATGTGATTCAACTGGCAATAGAAATAATTGTCCCACACAAGCGCTATGAGGTACCACATGGTGCTCTGGGAAATTCCACTGAAATTTTTTAGTTTTTGAAAAATTTGAAAGTGATATCTGACTTCAATGATCTAAATAAATACAATATTGAAGATGACTTCGAATCAAACATTTTGAACCCCTGACAGGTATGATTAGTATGATTACTTACCCATTATTAATGAGACCTTCTATAATGTCAATGCTAGGAAGATGACTTCGTATCAAACATTTTGACAACAGAGGATTTAAAACTACACAAGTGGTCTGTAACAGAAGTTGTCTGGGAGAGGAAGAATCTTAAAAAAAAAATAATAATAATGATTATAATAAAAATAATAATAATAAAATAAAGAAATAAAATAAAATAATTAAAAAACACCACCATAATTAAAAGAAAATAACTAAAACTGCACAGATCTGGGATCTCGACCTTGACTTGACTGGAAGAACTCTGATGTCCTCACCTTGACTTGACTGGGAGAACTTGGATGTCCTCACCTTGACTTGACTGGGAGAACTCGGATGTCCTCCCCTTGACTTGACTGGGAGATGGACAACTCAACTTTGGCATAATATGATATTCAAAAGATTTATATAAGATTTTACTATATGAGTATCGCTCCGTAAGTGGAAGGTCATGGGTTCCAACCCTGCCGGGTCTGACTATATTGAGTAATTATACTTGCATTTGTAATTCCACCTATAGTACCAATTCCTACCAAACTGTACCATTTAATTTAGTAGAAACTAACTACCTATGGTTACCGATGGGAGATTTTTATTGACAATATCGGTAAACAATGCTACCCATGCTCATGTTCAAGAGCATGGGAAGGTTGGTAATAACATATTCAAAATGACATCTCAGATAGATTATTTTAAGACAAGTCAGTTCTAAAAAATAAAAGTAAGAATTCTTAAACAGCAAGATAAATGATACCTTAAGTTTATGAATAAAAAAAGTGTTAAAAAAAAAAAAAAAAAAAAAAAAAAAAAAAAAATCAAAACTGGTTCTGAAATAAAATGATCAAATGAATCCAATTAGTATTTTTATTTTAATTTATTATTTTTTTCTTTTTGTTTAAATTTTCCAAAATTGGGCCATTTTTGTTCATTAAAAAGTTTTACCAATATACCAGAAAAACCAAAAAAAAAAAAACATTTTAATTAACAAAAATATTCCTTTCTTTGTCCCCTTTGGATTTCATTGAGATCTTTAATTTAATTTTAAAAGAAATTTCTGTTAGAGTAGGTTTTAGATAGACAAATTGTGATTGAAATCTTAATTCTACTTTAGAATTATTAAATCTAATTAATGTTTTATGTATAAAGTATAAACTTTCTTTATACATCTACTATTTATTGAAACACATCCAAAAAGATCATTTGTGGATTTACTATGCTGGTCTTGACCGATTTGTGATGAAAAAAGCCAAATTCAATCTTTTTGTGTCAGTCTCAATTTGTAATACCACATGGTACCAATTTTTGTTCAGTGATAACATCTACCCATAGGTACTCACAGGTACCCTTGGTACCAATTTCTGTTCAGTAATAACATCTACCCATGGGTACTCACAGGTACCTGTGGTACCAATTTCTGTTCTGTGATAACATCTACCCATGGGTACTCATAAGTACCCTTGGTGCCAATAGGTTATTATCAAAATGGGTGGAAATCTGAATGCAAGCAACATATCAAAGATAATTCGAAGCATACAAGGGCAATAACTCTTAAATCTTTAACCTTACCAATCACATTCCCACCAATTAAACATTTCTGAGAGTGTAAGTGAAATAAAGTAAATTCTGATTTAAGAAAAGCAATAATTTTAGAAATAAAATAAAGATATTCTTCTTTAAATGGTTTTCTATTTAATGTATATAACAGAAGATTGAGCTTTAGGGGAGATAATTATGTAGGCATTGCAAAATTTAGTTTTTTCAACATCAATCATGCATTGTATATATTCATTGAAATGATTTTTTCCTAATCTTTCAGTTCATGACAGAGGAATGTCTAAAAAGTTTACTATAAAACTATAACCAGTTTCACAAGGATTTACTGTAATTTTGAAAGAAGAATTCCACAGATTTAAATGTCTCGCCTGGTTAGTTTTTAATTGAGTAGGAAATACATTACTGTAACATAAACTTTCACACTTTGACACTCAGCCGCCAACACCGAAAAAGTAACACCTAAGTCTCGCTTATGGCAATGCCAGGTTCCACAACAAAAATACCTGTTAAATTTAAGTTATGTTAAGTTCAGCTTGTTATTGGGATTTCTAATTTTTCGTTCCATGACAAGATATTTGTATGACTTACAGACAGGAAGAGATTTACCTATAGAATCTGTCTGATCTTCTATAACTAAGCTTCTGTGATCCTGATATTTAATGTCTATGATGTTGTCAACAGCTGGGCAAGTTATCTGTCAAAAAAAGAAAAAATACACAACTTAAAAAATATCCTATGTCATTCTGTGGTGATAATGACATCAAGAAATGTCTTACAAAAATATGAAGTCGGTGAAAATGACATCAAGAACTGTCAAACAGAAATTTGAAGTCATTCTGTGTGGATTACTTTATTAAACATCACTGACATTCAGTAATAAAAAAACCTGGTTTGTATTAAAAACTTTTAAAATCAAAAATTAAAGTTGTATTCTAATTTTTACATGGTCAATAAAATATCCATTTTCACAAAAATAAATTAAAAAAAAAAAAAAAATTATAACAATTTAAAAATAAATAAATAATTAAATAATTGAATGAATGAATGAATGGATGGATAGATGGATTGATGAATGGTAAGAAGTTTTGCTAGGAGATATTATTCAGTAAATATTTATACTTACGTTTTCTGTTTTTAGATCTTCAGTTATCTCACAGCAAAGTCCATCTGGAAAAAACTTATTAAGCTCCAAAATTCCACAAACATAGTTGGATGAAACTGTACAAAAATAAAGAAATAATTAAAGTATATAATAAAATATATCAATAAAATAAATTAAGTTTTTCAATTTTCTGAATTTTTTTTATTTCCTGAATATATATATATTTTTTTAAAACAGATAACTTATTATCCTTAAGATTCCTTTTATAAAATTTCATTCCTATTAGCTGTAAATAAATGGAATCCTCTAAAGTGTTGGTCACTTGTTTAACAATGATTATTATTAGCTAGGAGCATGCGCACCAATGTATGGCGACTCGAATGAATCAAAGGGAAAATTGCATTAACTGTCCGTCATTAGTATCTAAATGTATTGGCAATGATGTTATTTATTCCTTAAAAGGTCACAACTGAAATTGTGTGTTCAATTTATCGTATTTCACCATTTTGTAAGTTGTGTTTACATGACCCAGTTTTTTATGACGTAACCATGTTCTAAAAATAGATCCCACAGGCCTTCATCTCCTTCGGAAAGTACTGCTATTTCTATATTTATTCGAGCTTTTATCATTGAGCCAAATGCAACATTGTTCATTAGGAAAACCATTAAGTAGACCAGCAATGTTGTAATTTTTTCCTAGGAAAACTTACTGCAGCATTAACAAAGTTTTCTTGGGTGTTCAAGGACCTATTGGAGCATCCATGTCCTTATATTTACAATTGCTATAATATTATCGTTCTTTCTATGACTCTATTACTCTTCTTTGCAGTCATATGCTATGAACACTGATGGCCTTTCTGAACTTTCTGAGGTCATGAAGGCTTATCAATTCCATTTTGATGATGTGGAGGTTGGCAGTAAACTGACATATTAAAAAGGTGATTTTTAGGATATATCATCTGAAATTGAACTGAAATGGTTATAAAAATTGTACATATAAGAAATGACATTCTTTTTGTCAGTGTTCATTCATAATGCATGAACAATGACAAAAAGAATGTCATTTCTTAAATGGTGTTAAGGGCTGGTGTATCATGTAGTGTTCAGTTCAAACCCATCCTACAACATCATGACCCCTGAAGGCCTTTGTTTTTTTTTTTTCTCATTTACCATGGAAAGCATTCAATACACTATCAGCACCAAATACGCCCCTCCACAGGAACTGGCTTTGTCGTCGAGCTGCGACTGGGTCTTTAGGTCCTACAAGATCCAGTAACTTCTTGACAGCATTTTCTCTTTGAAGAGACAGCAGTACACATGGACCAGAAGTCATGTGATCAATGTGTCTCTGTAACTGGGTCTCGTCCTGAAACGATAAACCAACAATATTGACAAATGTTACTAGCCATTTTATTTGGGCTCAGACACCCTACTAAACTCTTATGACTCAAAACAAATCTCCCCACCTAGGTTCTCATCCCTCTCAGACAGACTCTTACATGAGAAAAATTAACAATTTCCTTGCTAGTTGGTAGCATTTCTTAGATACTCTGGTTTCCTCAATTATCTCACATCAGATCCCTTTGATATCAGTGAAAAAATCCTGACTGGGTCATATAAACAATAATTACTGCACTTCACACTACCACACAAGTACTAACCACCTACATTTAAGAATTTTGTTAAAAATGATAAATGCCATGATTTCTCTCCACTCTCCACCATCCCTGAAATGAGCACATACATAATCTTGACTGCAACAAAAACACCATTACTTCACTCCATGCTACCATGCAAAAAATGACCATCTTAATATACAAAAGAATCCATAAACCCAATGGAAGAATCCATAAACTTATTGAATCTCCAAGCTTCCCGATTAAAGGCTAGTTCTAAATGGGCTTTTTCCTAATTCAAATATGTTTGTTTAAGTAAAATTTTGTAAAAGATAGAAACTGTACACTGCACCTCTTTTCATCGAGATCTATCTATCCATAAAGTTTTATCATGATATCTTTAATAGGTTTAAGTTTTGCTCTGGACAAAATTTTACTATAAAAAATAACAAAGGGTAATTACTCTTAAATTATGCAAAAAAGAGTTATGGTTCTTGTTTGCTGCACTAGTTCTATCCACCCTTTAGAGAGCATAAAAACAAATTTACTTTACGTGGCAATAAACAACATTACTCTTTTTCACTCCACCATCCTAAAATACAACATGACTAAAGCAGCACAGTTGGTACAGTGTTTGCTACATATGTGGAAGGTCAAGGGTTTGAACCCCAGCTGGGTCTGACCAAGACTTGAAAAGTGGTAGTGAGTTCTTTCATCAAGCAATCTGCATTTTGAAATGAATGCCACAGAGTCCTTTGGATAACACCTTAAAAAACCAATGCCCTGTGTGACAGCAGGCATGACACTTGAAAGAACCCTCCCTGCACAATGCCCTAAGTGCACTGCAAAGGTCAAAATTTCTGCCACTTCACCTGTAGCTGGTAACATCGCAATATAAGTGAAATATTCTTGACTGGGAAGTAAAACCCCATTAAATCAATCAATCAATGAATCCACCATCCCAAAACTG
Source organism: Tegillarca granosa (assembly GCA_029721355.1). NCBI lineage: Eukaryota > Metazoa > Mollusca > Bivalvia > Arcoida > Arcidae > Tegillarca > Tegillarca granosa. The sequence continues at coordinate 31,462 of JARBDR010000087.1, forward strand.
TTCACTTCAATATATTAAATGAAAGAATCGTGACTGTAAACTGTAACTCCACTCTACCTTACCCCAAAACACACAAAACTAAAATGTCGCCAGGTGACATACCATGTCATCTTCATCAAACAAACTGATAGTGGCCTCCTTGTCTAGCAACTCTAGTCGTAATCCAATGATATGAAAACTCTCCTGAACCACTTTTTTCAGGATCTTTGGTAGATGCCTTTTAACAGCTCTTGGTTTTATCAATAAGACAGTTGTCAGGGGACGAGGACCAGACTGCATGATTTCAAATATGGACTCCTTCAGAAGCTCTGGTTTCATTACTGACCTAAACAAAAGTAAAAAGAAAACAAATTATGATTGAGTGAAAAAAGAAGATAATCTAAATCTTAGTTTTTGTGCTGCTTCAGGCAATGAACTCAAAATTGTAATAAAGGACTGTTCAATGCAACTGTAAAGATCAAATTACAGCAGATGTAACCATCATTACAGAACTCAGTAAAATGTCCAGGTGTGTTATTTTTGGCAATTCTAATATAAATACACTGGTGTGCATAAATGGGCAAAAAAAAAAAATAATAAACAATTAAAAATTAAATAAATAAAATAAAATAAAAGTAATAATAGAATTAAAAATAAATTAAAAAAAAAAAAATCAAATCTTGAAACTATTTTCCAATAGCATACTACATAAAACAACTTGCCATTTTTATCACCAAAATTTTCCAAATTTCATTTGTAGCAGGACTTGAGGATACAACTGTATAGTGGGCTATTTTAGCAGGGCTTTTTTTGACAAGAAAAAGACAGTTGAAAATTTAAGCATTTTTTTTTTGGTGATTTCATTATTTTTATTTTTATAATTTATATGTAAAAATAATCCACTATATACTATGTCATTTGTAGCAGATTTGACAATACTATGTCATTTGTAGCAGACTTCACAATACCATATTGACAGAGAGGGTACAATTACAGCCATATTACACTTACATCGACAAATTAGATGGTGTTCCTGTTAAATACCTGCTCTGGGGCAGATATGGCAGCAGGGGTCTCGATTGTGGATCACAAAATAATTCTCTGTCCATGAAAAATGATCGTGCAAAGCTATATGCCTCTTCAGCAGTCTTTGACATCAAGAAATCCATGTGGTTTGATTTCTTATCTGGCTTTGGTATAGCTGATTCTAATTTCTTAAATGCTCCAACACTTCTTAGCACTAGTACTAATGCTGGTTCTGTAAATATAACACCATTGTTATGTGTAACTTAAAACTACCATATATATAATAGTCAACTACAGTCAAACTTCGATTATTCGAAGTTGAAGGGTCTTCATTTTAGGTTCGAATAATCAGGGGGTTCGAATAATCGAATAAGTTAATTGAAACTTCAAACCTCGATCCACCATACGTTATCTTAAGATACAACAGTATTCTATTGCACATTGAAAGTGTTTTGTCAGGGTCAGTCTATAATGAATGATGTCATGACCTATCATGATTAATTTAATAAAAACAGAAATATTAATTTTATTTCTATAAAAATAAAAAATTAATACCATCTGGAACAAAATTAAACACGTGTGGTAATACATACGACACAGTAAGAACAGCCATCCAGAGAAAGTACACCATGCTTTTTATGCACGCAATACACTTTTTATGATTTTACAGAATTTTAAATGAAACGAAAGGGAACAGGTCTATAAAATTTCTAGAATTGAAATGTGAATAAGGCGGAAAACTGTCTCTGTCAACTTTATTACAAAAAAATTTTTTAAAATTCCCCGACTAGGCTATATAAAATATCAAATTAATACTCAGATGCCGTTTTTTTTTTAAAAATTTTATGATGGTAACCGTGGTCAACAGAATTCTTCTTATCGTTTACTTGAGTATCGCTACACACGTGCAGCTCATTTTCTATTACCTGGGATTATAATTACTGTTTGATTGAATAATTACGATTAATTTTTGCGACTGATGATCAACATGGCTTACGATGGACAATACATGGCATAAGCATGTCAACAAAATTAACATCAGTTACGCTTGGGTAACATAAACGGGTAAAGGTGAAACCATACTCGTTTGTATTAAATTGTACAGGTGAGAGTTGTTTCGTTTTAGAAATGAATAAAAATGTCAACTTCGAATTTTTGGGGTATATTTCTACTGAAAAGTCTAAGTTAGGACTCACACTAGGTTCGAATAATCGCGGATATTCGAATTACGAAGTTCGAATAAGCGAAGTTTTTTAATAAGAAGTTATAGTGCAGGGTGGTCGGGACCTACGGAGAACTTCGAATAACCTAAGGTATTCGAATAATAGAAGTTCGAATAACCGAAGTTTGACTGTATTGATTGAACCCAATAAACCAAACAATCAACCACCAATTCACCCAACACCCTAGGTTAATAAATGACAGATGTTGGAATGGATATGTTGACCTTCCATGATCACCTTTTCACTCATACACTGACTCAATCATTGATTCATTAATGACAGATGTTAGAATGGATATGTTGTCCTTCCATGATCACCTTTTCACTCATACACTGACTCAATCCTTGACTCATTAATGACAGATGTTGGAATGGATATGTTGTCCTTCCACGATCACCCTCTCACTCATACACTGACTCAATCATTGACTCATTAATGACAGATGTTAGAATGGATATGTTGTCCTTCCATGATCACCTTCTCACTCATACACTGACTCAATCATTGACTCATTAATGACAGATGTTGGAATGGATATGTTGTCCTTCCATGATCACCCTCTCACTCATACACTGACTCAATCATTGACTCATTAATGACAGATGTTAGAATGGATATGTTGACCTTCCATGATCACCTTCTCACTCATACACTGACTCAATCATTGATTCATTAATGACAGATGTTGGAATGGATATGTTGTCCTTCCATGATCACCTTTTCACTCATACACTGACTCAATCATTGACTCATTAATGACAGATGTTGGAATGGATATGTTGTCCTTCCATGATCACCTTTTCACTCATACACTGACTCAATCATTGACTCATTAATGACAGATGTTAGAATGGATATGTTGTCCTTCCATGATCACCTTCTCACTCATACACTGACTCAATCATTGACTCATTAATGCCTGATGTTGGAATGGATATGTTGTCCTTCCATGATCACCTTCTCACTCATACACTGACTCAATCCTTGACTCATTAATGACAGATGTTGGAATGGATATGTTGTCCTTCCATGATCACCTTTTCACTCATACACTGACTCAATCATTGATTCATTAATGACAGATGTTGGAATGGATATGTTGACCTTCCATGATCACCTTTTCACTCATACACTGACTCAATTATTGACTCATTAATGACAGATGTTAGAATGGATATGTTGACCTTCCATGATCACCTTTTCACTCATACACTGACTCAATCATTGATTCATTAATGACAGATGTTAGAATGGATATGTTGACCCTCAATGATCAATCTCACTCATTCATTGACTTAATACTTGACTCATTAATGACTGATGTAAGATTAAGTATGCTGATACAATGACTCAAACACTGAGTCAGACTTATTTTTACCTGATGTTAGTGTGTGTATATTTTCTTTCCAGGATCGGTCACCAACTTCAAATGGTGTCACTTCTTTAGCCTGAGACATACTTAGTGAAGGCAGCCATTTTATCCCCAGAAGTTCAAATCCATCTTTAACTGTAGATATTACAGGACTTTTACTGTATGGTACTAAATTCAATAATTTACCTGCAGATAAGATTCAAATAAAAATTACTTAATATTTCATTGTTTTGTATCAGTCAGAATGCCACAGTCAAAAAAAAAACAAAAACAAAAAACAAGTGGCCCATGGGCCTTAACGCTCACCTGAGTATATGTCCAAAATTGTTTGCAAAGCACAAAAGACAATATATTAGGTACAGAAACTTTACTAGTTTTCTTCAGTTAAGAACTGCCACAAAACTTAATCAGAAATATATCCACTCACATTTCATTTATAAGTAGATAAGTAGATGATATAATATGCATGAAGTACCTGTAATGCAATGAATAATTTCCAAATCATTTACAAATTTCTATATATTTATGCAACTATTTCCTTGACTTTGAACATATATGACCTTGAACCATTTATGATCGCCATGTTAATACCTACAATATTCTAACATATATGCCTATACAAAAAGTTAATAGTTTTCAAGATAATTAGCAATTTTTGTCTTCTTTTGCAGCTGTGACCTTGACCTTTGAACATATGACCTTGAACCATATATCAGAATGATCCTCATATAAATACCTACAATATTCTAATATATATGTCTATACAAAAAGTTAAGTTTTCAAGATAATTAGCAATTTAAGTCCTCTTTTACAGCTGTGACCTTGACCTTTGATCATATGACCTTGAACCATATATCATAATGATTGTTGTCACAATACCTACAATATTCTAATATACATGCCTATACAAAAGGTAATAGTTTTCAAGATAATTAGCAATTTAAGTCTTCTTTTGCAGCTGTGACCTTGACCTTTAAAACATATGACCTTGAACCAAATATCAAAATGATTGTTGTCACAAAACCTACAATATTCTAATATACATGCCTATACAAAAAGTTAACAGTTTTCAAGATAATTAGCAATTTATGTCTTCTTTTGCAGCTGTGACCTTGACCTTTGAACATATGACCTTGAACCATATCGCAAAATGATCGCCATATCAATTCCTACAATATTCTAATATACATGCCTATACAAAAAGTTAATAGTTTTCAAGATAATTAGCAATTTATGTCTTCTTCTGCATCTGTGACCTTGACCTTTGATCATATGACCTTGAACCATATATCAAAATGATCATTGTCACAATACCTACAATATTCTAATATACATGCCTATACAAAAAGATTATAGTTTTCAAGCTAATGCACAATTTTGGTATTTAAAAGCCAAAAAAAAACATTTTAGGGGCAACAACTCTAACAAGGATTATCATATAGTTATGAAACTTGGTACCTTTTTAAATTTTGTCATGCTGAACATTTTAACAATGATTTGATGTCATGTATCTCTTATAATTTGCAAAGAAAATTGCCTCAAACTGCATAAATCACAAATTAGGTCATGACCTTGATTTGTGACCTTGACCCTAATTTAAAGTTCATTTCAAAAAAAAGTCAAAATTGAAAACCCCATGTCATTATCTGTTCAAATAGTCAAGTTATAACAATTTGAAGCCATTTTACGAAATTTTTAAAATTTAACGCAAAACGCATAACCCATTTTTCGACCAAATTTCACAAAATGAACAAACTATAGGCTTAAGACCCTAGAGAAGCCAAATATCACATCAGATTTTTTCTCCCATCATCGGTTTTGGAGAAGAAGATTTTTTAAGATTTTTGGACCCCTAGGTCACCTTGACCTAGTTTTAGTAGCCATGGCAACGCCATGAACAAATCTGAATTGCACCGACCCATATATGCTTCTGACCAAGTATCATTGAAATCTGTGCAGCAGTTTCGGAGGAGAAGTTGAAAATAGGTGTTAACGACGCACACACGCACGCACGCACATTACCTTTCGGTCACGTGAGCTAAAAACTAAAAATCTTGCAGGGGGATTAATATGATTAAGTGCATCATATCAAGAACACTATATAATTAAATAATATAAAAACATTTGCCAGCATCATGAAACAAACTAATTTAGCCTTGACCTTATGACTTGCCTTCCAAGCAACACACTAATTTAACCTTGACCTTTTGACTTGCCCTCCAAGTGATAAACTAATTTAACCTTGACCTTTTGACTTGCCCTCCAAGTGATAACCTAATTTAACTTTGACCTTTTGACTTGCCCTCCAAGTGATAAACTAATTTAACCTTGACCTTTTGACTTATCCTTCAAGCAACATACTCAATTATTTAACTTTTACCTTTTGACTTTTCTTCTAAGCAACACACTAATTTAACCTTGACTTTTAGACTTAAACATAGTTGATATCGGCAGGTTGGAAAGGTTATCCCTTGTTCTAGGCCCTTATTGGTTGGTTTGGTACCAATCCAATGTACAGAGTCGTCTGTGATCGATTATTTGTCATATTGCAGGTGTGTGTACTAGCATTCTTAAAGCTTACTTAAGTGCATTCTAGTGCAATGAAGATTTAAACACTTGCAAACTAACAAGCAACCCATAATTTTTGCAAAGTTTTGCAATTAACAATTGTCTCACCAAGAAAAACTGAAAAATTGCTGATATGACTTGAAACAACAATCAACCAACCAACCGAATGCACAATTTTTCAGTTTAATCTGAAAAGTTATAAATAGATCAATCAGGCCATTCAGACTATAATGAAACAATGGTACTGGAATATACTGACGAAATCAAACCAGATGTTTTGTAGGTACTACAGATTGGTACTCACCCACAAATAGTCCACAAGACTTGAGTACTTCATGTCCTAACAACAACAGGACAACTATCTCTTCTACTTCTGGATTGGTGTATAACTTAGGTACGATGTAACTGCTAGGGTTTACCTCTATGTCATAGTCTATACACTGTGGATGAACAAATAAAAAGTCAACAGATTGAACCCTGGCTGGCCCTGATCAAGATTTTAAAATAGGATAAGTAATCACTGTTTTTCACCATGATTTTTACATTAATTTTTACATTTTACATTTTTTTTTTGTTTGTTTTTGTTTTTTTTTTTTAAAGAGGCTTAAAAATCGATTCCCTGTGTCATTTGTGAGCTTGGTTTTGCAAAGAACCCCCCCCCCCCCCCCAGCAAACACTGCAAAGACAAAATTTTGTGTCACTTTGCCCCCCCACCTAAAAACTTCACAAAACCATTACTTCAAGATTAAATTCATTTCAATCACATCTCATATCACTTTAATTTCATGTTCAGTACCAATTTTTCTTCAAATTGTGAATCATACTTTCTGAGAAGAACTCAATACAAATAGTTTGAAAGACAAAAAAATTAATGAAAGAAAAATAGAATTTTTATTATACTTTCTCTGAAAGGATGGGTGAAAAATGAAGGGTAAATTCTGAAGTATAAATAACACTGTTAACTCTATTTATGACCTACCTTGCTAAAGTCTCCTCCGAGAGTGGCTAGTAACGAGTCCGAAAATCTGGCAGCATGAAAAAGATGTTTTGATGATAAATCAACTTCAGTATTACCCTGTATAGAATCTGTAAAAACAAAATAAAGACTTTATATAGTCACATCAACTCACTCTGATGTCACATCAGCTCACTGTGATGTCACATCAACTCACTCTGATGTCACATCCACTCACTGTGATGTCACATCAACTCAATGTGTCCTCACATTTTGATTTCACATCAACTCACTGTGTCCTCACAACTCATAAGATGTCACATCAACTCACTGTGATGTCACTTATATAGAGATTTCACATCAACTTATTGTGGTGTCACATCAACTCACTGTGTTGCCAAATCAACTCACTGTATGTCACATCAATTTTTTTGTGATAAAAATGTGTCCTCACATCTACTCACTGTGTTCCACATCAAATCACTGTGATGTCACATCAATTTACTGTTTTGTCACATCAAGTGACTATGTTGTCACATCAACTCATTGTGATGTGATACATTTGTGTGGTGTTTTTGGACATATGTATGCATGGTATAGACAGGTATTTTATTTAGATGGTATAGATAGATACCCTCTACAGACAGATGCATCAATGAAGACAGGTGTTCTGTATATAGAGATGTGATTACTGTATAGACAGGTATTTCTGCACAGACAAGTGTATCAATATAGACAGGTGTTCTGTATGGTGAGGTGTGTATGTAAAGACAGTTGTAACCATAGACAGGTATTCTGTATGGACAGGTGTGTCTTTACAGACAGGTGTATCAATATAGACAGGTGTTCTGTATAACAGGTGTTTCTGTATAGACAGATGTATCAATGTAGACAAGTGTATCAATATAGACAGGTGTTCTGTATAGACAGGTGTGTCTGTACCGACTGGTGTATCAATGTTGACAAGTGTATCAATATAGACAGCCGTTCTGTAAAGACAGGTGTTTCTGTTCAGACATGTGTACCTATTTAGACAGATGTATCAATATAGACAGGTGTTCTGTATAGACAGGTGTGTCTGTACCAACAGGTGTACATATACAGACAGGTGTATCAATATAGACAGGTGTTCTGTATAGACAGGTGTTTCTGCACAGACAGTTGTATCTATTTAGCAAAGGTTTATCAATATAGACAGGTGTTCTGTATATACAGGTGTTCTGTATAGACAGATTGTTGTACCTATTAAGACAGGTGTTCTGTACAGACAGGTGTACATATATAGACAGGTGTACATATACAGACAGGTGTATCTATATAGACAGGTGTGTCTGTATAGACAGGTGTGTCTATTTAGACAGGTGTTCTTTACAGACAGGTGTATCTATTTAGAAAGGTGTTCTGTATAGACAGGTGTATCTATATAGACAGGTGTGTCTGTATAGACAGGTGTGTCTATTTAGACAGGTGTTCTGTACAGACATGTGTATCTATACAGAGAGGTGTATCTATTGAGAAAGGTGTTCTGTACAGACAGGTGTATCTATATAGACAGGTGTTTTCTGTACGGACAGGTGTATCTTTTTAGACAGGTGTTTTCTGTACAGACAGATGTTCTGTACTGACAGGTGTATCTAATTAGACAGGTGTTTCTGTACAGACAGGTGTATCTATTTAGACAGGTGTTCTATTTATGGGGTTGTTTTTGTCACACTTACTCATGATACCCTGCATGGTCAACTGAATCATAAAAGCTTCAATTAAACTGGCTGCACTGTGGGTTGCATTCTCCTTTTGTATCTGCAGAAATGTAGAGGGCGCTATAGCTTGATGATCAGTGGTTTCAGAAAATGTGGCTGACTCGATATCAAATCCAGATGAACCAGGACAAAACACTCCGATTACAGAACTATCTATACCTAAAATAGAGAATTTATAAATCATTTTTACTCCCATTACAAAAACAAAATAATACACCTAAAATAGAGAATTTATCAATCATTTTTATCTTGAGTAGGACCAAAAAATGAATTATCCTGCTTGTAACAATTGTTAATGCAGTCCAAAATTTAAAAAAAAGAAAATATTTTTTGTCTTTTTAACAGGATTTTATTCCAGGTATGAAAATATATTAAAAATCAGATTAAAATCAGTGAATTCACATTGAATTCACAGAAAATTTCCATTGAAAGATTCATAGAATTTCATGAAGATTTCATGGGAAATATCCTACAAAAAATCATGAACTACTAATAAATGCAAGATACAAAACTTCCACCGGAGCATACGGTACTTCAATACAAGAGATTCAGGGATTTAATAGAGAGGATATCAAGGGGAAATTTCCAATGAAAAAGTCTTGAAATTTACATGAACAAGATTTCAGGGGGGAAATTTCCAGTTATAATTAAATTTTACCAAGATTGATTTTTTTTATACTATATATATTACAAAATACTTAAACTTAAAAAAAAAAATAACTGACAAGAAACTTTATAGCATTTGAGATAAACTGAAATCATTACTATTTGACCTTCTGACCTACATATATAAAATGATCTAGGTTATGTCAAAAGCATCATTCTTGTCAAGAAAAATTTTTTTTGAAACTTTATAGCATTTGAAATAAACTGAAATAATTATAATTTGACCTACTGACCTAATTATTCATTAAATTGACCTTCTGACCTACATATATAAAATGATCTAGGTTATGTCAAAAGCATCAATCTTGTCAAGAAAAAATTGACTTGAAGCTTTATAGCATTTGAGATAAACTGAAGTAATTACGATTTGACCTACTGACCTAATTATTTATTAAATTGACCTTCTGACCTACATATATAAAATGATCTAGGTTATGTCAAAAGCATCAATCTTGTCAAGAAAGAAGAAATTGTGGCTTTTTACAGGTGATCAAAGTTTCTAAAGAATAAATAGCCAAGTGACTAGCATTTGATCAAACGTGACCTTTTTACCAACTTATACCAATGAGATTACGACGAGATTGTTCTGTAATTTAACCATGATTTGAAATCTGGCCCCAATTTCACAATCATTCACTCGGTTGAAAGTACACTCAACACAAATATTCACATATTCCTCGCATCAATATTTTTTCAAATTTAAGTTTAATGAGATAATGTTTTGTTTAAATATTTAGATATAACCTTTGATATTCAGCTTTAACTGTGTAATGTCTTATAAAATGACATTGAATATTTCTTAATTTGAGTTGAGTGTACACTCAGTTAAGTGAGTGATTGTGAAACTGGGGCCTGGTGAGTTAAAACCTTGAAAATTATTATGAATTATAATCTTTATTAAAAAGATTGATGACCTAAAGAATTACACTATGGTGTGTAACCTTGAACTCTGACCTCCATACAGTATAAAACCTACCTAAAGAGTTACACTATTGTGTGAGTAACCTTGACCTCTGACCTCCATACAGTATAAAACCTACCTAAAGAGTTACACTATTGTGTGTAACCTTGAACTCTGACCCCCATAAAGTATCTATAAAACCTACCTAAATAATTGCACTTCCGGGTGGTTAGCCTTGACCTTCGTACTCCTCGGATTTGATACCCTCTCCTTTGACACGTAGACAAAATAATTCCCATGGCCCTTAGAGGTACCAATGGGGAAATTATCAGAAAAATGTCATTTTTTGTTGTAGCAGTCAGTGCTGCTGGAGGTCTATGAGGGGGAACAACTGTTTTCTCATCTCGAGATTCATGACCCCGTTTTCCTTTGCCTCTTTTTGGACTTCCACTTCTCAAGTGGTCTTTTCTGGTGTAAGGAGTTCCAACATCAATCACACCACCTGGAGGAACTCTACCACCAAACCATCGGGTTAATTCTGTATGAACACGTGTAATATTTCTTGGACAAAACAGTAAGCATTCATCTCTGGAAAGCCCACCAAACAAAGCACAAAGTGAATTTGGATCTGTTCGTCTGGCTAAAGCTGGATCTGACGGTCCAACTGCATCCAGCCAGATTGTCCGAGCAAAAGTTCCACGCAGAGCAATGGCTAATACTGGTCCGATATTATTTAAAACATTCACGTCACCTTGAGCACTAGCAGGAAATGTCTGACCAGACGCCAGACTTAACAACTGTTGTGTGGGATATAACAACCTAATTCCTGACAAATCAAGTCCTTCTTGTAAAATACGATTAAATATTGCCATCATCGAACGAGGTTCACAAAATATTTTCTTATAAATCAGCGACATCGTATTCTGTGTGTCATACTTGACACTGCTTTCATTGTATATCTGATCACAAAATGTTTCGTCGCTATCAACTGTCTGAAAGAAGAATCCTACAGATGAGTTAAAGACTTTTCTGGCTGCCTGCGGGTCATGGTTCACTTGTACAAATGTTGATAATGGTTTAGTTGTAATGTTTGGTAGTGGTGGCCGGTATATATATGACTGGGGAATAGACTTATCTTTCTTGGGGCATGTGACCTCGACAGACACCATATCTTGAAGCCATGGACACACTGTATGAAGGGTATTTACAGACAGATATTTAGATACATGCTGCTGGAATGGTGAACTGTCTTTTATTTCATCTTTAACCTACAATTTATTAAAAAAAATAGATATATAGAATTAATTTCTTAAAATGAAAGTGACATGTTTACCGACTCGGGAGATAAAGCCTGACCCAGGCCTTTAGGCTGGTTATGTTGGACCATGTTGAGTATATCACAGTGAATGTATCAACTGACTGTATCATGTTGAATGTATCGTGTTGAGTATATCACAGTGAATGTATCAGAGTGTATCATGTTGAGTAAATCAAGTTGAGTGTATCAACGGACAGTCTCGTATTGAGTGTATCAACTGAATGTATTGTGTTGAGTGTATTAATTGAGTATATTATGATGAGTGCAATAATTTAGTCTATCAAGTTGAGAGTATCAACAGAGTGTATCATTTTGAGTGTATCAACTGAGTGTATTGTACTGAGTGTATTAACTGAGTATATTGTGTTGAGTGTATTAACTGAGTGTATTGTGCTGAGTGCATTTACCAAGTGTATTATATTAAGTATATTAATTGAGTTTATCTTGTTGAGTGTATCAATTGAGTTAATGTTGTTGAGTGTATTATTTTGAGTTTTTCTTGTTGAGTGTATCAATTGAGTTTATGTTGAGTGTATAATTTTGAGCTTATCATCTTGAGTATATCAATTGAGTTTATCTTGTTGAGTGTATCAATTGAGTTTATCTTGTTGAGTATATCAATTGAGGTTATCTTGTTGAGTGTATCAACTGAGTTTATCTTGTTGAGAGTATCAATTGAGTTTATCTTGTTGAGTGTATCAATGGAGTTTATCTTGCTGAGTACATCAATTGAGTTTATCTTGTTGAGTGTAGCAACAATTGAGTTTATTTTGTTGAGTGTATCAATTGAGTTTATTTTGTTGAGTGTATCAATTGAGTTTATCTAATTGAATTTATCAACTGAGGTTATCTTGTTGAGTGTATCAATTGAGTTTTTCTTGTTGAGTATATCAATTGAGTTTATCTTGTTGTGTGTATCAACTGAGTTTTTCTTGTTGAGAGTATCAACTGAGTTTATCTTGTTGAGTGTATCAATTGAGTTTATCTAATTGAATTTATCAACTGAGGTTATCTTGTTGAGTGTATCAATTGAGTTTATCTTGTTATGTATATCAATTGAGTTTATCTTGTTGAGTGTAGCAACAATTGAATTTATTTTGTTGAGTGTATCAAGTGAGTTTATCTTCTTGAGTGTAGTATCAATTGAGTTTATCTTCTTGAGTGTATCAATTGAGTTTATCTTGTTGAGTGTATCAATTGGGTTTATCTTGTTAAGTGTAGCAACAATTGAGTTTATTTTGTTGAGTGTATCAATTGAGTTTATCTAATTGAGTTTATCAACTGAGGTTATCTTGTTGAGTGTATCAATTGAGTTTTTCTTATTGAGTATATCAACTGAGTTTATCTTGTTGAGTGTATCAACTGAGTTTATCTTGTTGAGTATATCAATTGAGTTTATCTTGTTGAGTGTAGCAACAATTGAATTAATTTTGTTGAGTGTATCAATTGAGTTTATCTTCTTGAGTGTAGTATCAATTGAGTTTATCTTGTTGAGTGTATCAATTGAGTTTATCTTCTTGAGTGTATCAATTGAGTTTATCTTGTTGAGTGTATCAATTGAGTTTATCTTGTTGAGTGTAGCAACAATTGAGTTTATTTTGTTGAGTGTATCAATTGAGTTTATCTTCTTGAGTGTAGTATCAATTGAGTTTATCTTGTTGAGAGTATCAATTGAGTTTTTCTTGTTGAGTGTATTATTTTGAGTTTTTCTTGTTGAGTATATCAATTTAGTTTATCTTGTTGAGTGTATCAATTGAGTTTATCAGTTGAGATTATTGAGAGTAACAAAATGTGTGAATCTCGTTGAAGATTAAAACAGGAGGGATGAATGGAGAATACTAAGACCTTTGAAATGCAAAAACTGACACAATATATCCACCCTATGAACTGCTCTCGTAAAATCTCCGGGATTCTGGTGGTCCTACCTTTGTCTTCTTGGATTTAACAGGAACATAACGAGCATCAAACTGTTCCACTGGAGTAACCGCGACAACCAGACAGAGGTGTTCATCCAACCATATCTGCTGTAAACCAAGTACATAGAAAGGTGGAACAAACATGGATGACCTGTCTTCTTGATCCAGTGTTCTTCCGTGTAGGAAATTAAAATTTTCTGGGACAAGTGAGAGTAACCAGGTGAGCAGCACTGTGTAACTAGCAGAGAGGCCAACACCTAAATCAAAATACAAAATAATTATACATTAACAGATGCTGAAAAGTAACTAACAGAGAGGCTGACACTTTAGTTTAACTTCTACATGTATTTGTTTAAAAATTTATGAGATATTTTTTGGCATGAAATGTTTAAACTAATTTCTCTAACTGCATAGCAGCATGAGTGATGTTGGAGAGAGAGGGTTAAAGAGTGAAGTTGGAGAGAGAGGGTTAATGGGCAAAGTTAGAGGGAGAGAGTTAAAGTGAACAACTTAGAATTTTATAAGTCAACTGGAGGGGGGGGAGTTGGTTTAGTGTAGTGGAGACTGTTTACCTGTGTCAACACTCTTATTGGTTTTCCCTCTATGTAAAATAATTTCTCCATTACTGGATAAATGAATTGTTAAAAGAAGACATTCCAGATCTGCTGCTAAGATACCAGGTAACGTCTGAGGAGCTGGCTCATAGGATGCATCCTGAAATTTATAGAGAATAAAAATAAGACTATTTCAGTGTTGGTTATATCTATGTTAACAAAATGGAGGAATGAACTCTTGATTCCTGCATTATAGTGATGTCCAATCAGACAAAAATTAATAATGGATGAACAGAAAGGCATAATCTGTTTAATAATCGATTAATAATTGGAATTACTTAATTATTATAGTACGTTAGTATTCGGTAACAATTAAAGCTGATTATAAGTACTTTATTTTATGACTGCCGAGTGTTCTTGCTTCGTGATCATTGTAAGTTAGACAGAGTGACAGTGGACGAAGCATCTTATAATTATAAGTACTTTATTTTATGAACGCCAAGTGTTCTTGCTTTGTGATCATTGTAAGTTAGACAGAGTGACAGTGGACGAAGCATCTTATAATTATAAGTACTTTATTTTATGAACGCCAAGTGTTCTTGCTTCGTGATCATTGTAAGTTAGACAGAGTGACAGTGGATGAAGCATCTTATAATTATAAGTACTTTATTTTATGAACGCCAAGTGTTCTTGCTTCGTGATCATTGTAAGTTAGACAGAGTGACAGTGGACGAAGCATCTTATAATTATAAGTACTTTATTTTATGAACGCCAAGTGTTCTTGCTTCGTGATCATTGTAAGTTAGACAGAGTGACAGTGTATGAAGCATCTTATAATTATAAGTACTTTATTTTATGAACGCCAAGTGTTCTTGCTTCGTGATCATTGTAAGTTAGACAGAGTGACAGTGGATGAAGCATCTTATAATTATAAGTACTTTATTTTATGAACGCCAAGTGTTCTTGCTTCGTGATCATTGTAAGTTAGACAGAGTGACAGTGGATGAAGCATCTTATAATTATAAGTACTTTATTTTATGACCACCGAGTGTTCTTGCTTTGTGATCATTGTAAGTTAGACAGAGTGAAATTGGACGAAGCATCTTATAATTATAAGTACTTTATTTTATGAACGCCAAGTGTTCTTGCTTCGTGATCATTGTAAGTTAGACAGAGTGACAGTGGACGAAGCATCTTATAATTATAAGTACTTTATTTTATGAACGCCAAGTGTTCTTGCTTCGTGATCATTGTAAGTTAGACAAAGTGACAGTGGATGAAGCATCTTATAATTATAAGTACTTTATTTTATGAACGCCAAGTGTTCTTGCTTCGTGATCATTGTAAGTTAGACAGAGTGACAGTGGATGAAGCATCTTATAATTATAAGTACTTTATTTTATGAACGCCAAGTGTTCTTGCTTCGTGATCATTGTAAGTTAGACAGAGTGACAGTGGATGAAGCATCTTATAATTATAAGTACTTTATTTTATGAACGCCAAGTGCTCTTGCTTCGTGATCATTGTAAGTTAGACAGAGTGACAGTGGATGAAGCATCTTATAATTATAAGTACTTTATTTTATGAACGCCAAGTGTTCTTGCTTCGTGATCATTGTAAGTTAGACAGAGTGACAGTGGATGAAGCATCTTATAATTATAAGTACTTTATTTTATGACCACCGAGTGTTCTTGCTTCGTGATCATTGTAAGTTAGACAGAGTGACAGTGGATGAAGCATCTTATAATTATAAGTACTTTATTTTGTGAACGCCAAGTGTTCTTGCTTCGTGATCATTGTAAGTTAGACAGAGTGACAGTGGATGAAGCATCTTATAATTATAAGTACTTTATTTTATGAACGCCAAGTGTTCTTGCTTCGTGACCATTGTAAGTTAGACAGAGTGACATTGGCCAAAGCATCTTACTAGTGTAAACACTTATCAGTTACTGTAGTATAAGTCCTCAGTTGAATCCCAGTTTTGTCGATGCTGGATACGGATAAATTGTCTGATCGTCATCAGCCATTGTTGTTTTTAGTAGCAAGAAACAGAAAGGAAATGGACTTGACTTCAATCTGGAAACTACCGGTACTCCCTGATGTCAGCAATGATTGATTATTTATCTTGTGATTGATCATTAGAATCGCTGCCATGACAATGAGTGACAATCTATTGAAGGCGTCGATTGCAACATCACTACTGGAATATGTACTTAACACATGCTTATGGTTTTGGGGGTATGGAGCTTGGGATTTATACTCACTGCTTCAGGTATAAACACAAGGGACCAGAGAATATACTCATGGTACTTGGGGTATGTACTTATTGATTTTGGAGTTTGTACTCACTGCACTTTGGGTACTTGTGGTACGTTCTTCTCACACTTATGGTATGTTTTTGATGTACTTGGAGTACGTACTCACTATAATTAAGTCTGTAATCATGGTACACTGGAGTATTCAACCACTCTAGTTGGGGTTTAAACTCACTGTACATGCCATTGGGTATTTAATTAATGTACTTAGGGTTTGAACTAAAAAAATTCTTTAACTGGGTATATACAAATATACTTATTATAAGGGTACTTTGGTATGTTCTCAATATACTTAGGGTATATACCCACAGTACTTCTGGATTGTACTAAAAGTACTTTGTGTCATGTACTCATGGTACTTTGTGTCATGTATTCATGGTACTTTGTGTCATGTACTCATGGTACTTTGTGTCATGTACTCATGGTACTTTGTGTCATGTTCTCATGGTCATTTGTGTCATGTACTCATGGTACTTTGTGTCATGTACTCATGGTACTTTGTGTCATGTACTCAATGTACTTTGTGTCGTACTCATGATCATTTGTGTCATGTACTCATGATACTTTGTGTCATGTACTCATGGTACTTTGTGTCATGTACTCATGGTCATTTGTGTCATGTAGCCATGATACTTTGTGTCATGTACTCATGGTACTTTGTGTCATGTACTCATGATACTTTGTGTCATGTACTCATGGTACTTTGTATCATGTACTCATGGTACTTTGTGTCATGTACTCATGGTCATTTGTGTCATGTACTCAATGTACTTTGTGTCATGTACTCATGGTACTTTGTGTCAAGTACCTATGGTACTTTGTGTCATGTACTCATGGTCATTTGTGTCATGTACTCAATGCACTTTGTGTCATGTACTCATGGTACTTTGTATTATGTACTCATGGTCATTTGTGTCATGTACTCATGGTACTTTGTGTCATGTACTTATGGTACTTTGTGTCATGTACTCATGGTCATTTGTGTCATGTACTCAATGTGTACTTTGTGTCAAGTACACATGGTACTTTGTGTCATGTACTCATGGTACTTTGTGTCATGTACTCATTGTACTTTGTGTCATGTACTCAATGTACTTTGTGTCATGTACTCAATGTACTTTGTGTCATGTACTGATGGTACCTTGTGTCATGTACTCATGGTACTTTGTGTCAAGTACTCATGGTCATTTGTGTCATGTACTCATGGTACTTGGTCATTTGTGTCATGTACTCTTGGTACTTTGTGTCATGTACTCATGGTACTTTGTGTCATGTACTCATGTTAATTGTGTCATGTACTCATGGTACTTTGTGTCATGTACTCATGGTGCTTTGTGTCATGTACTCATGGTACTTGGTCATTTGTGTCATGTACTCATGGTACTTTGTGTCATGTACTCATGGTGCTTTGTGTCATGTACTCATGTTAATTGTGTCATGTTTTCATGGTACTTTGTGTCATGTACTCATGGTACTTTGTGTCATGTACTCATGGTCTTTTGTGTCATGTACTCATGTTAATTGTGTCATGTACTCATGGTACTTTGTGTCATGTACTCATGGTGCTTTGTTTCATGTACTCATGGTACTTTGTGTCATGTACTCATGATAATTGTGTCATGTACTCTTGGTACTTTGGGTCATGTACTCATTATAATTGTGTCATGTGCTCATGGTCCTCTGTGTCAAGTAGTACTTTGTGTCATGTGCTCATGGTCCTCTGTGTCAAGTAATCATGGTTCTTTGCGTGATGTACTCATGGTACTTTCAGTATGTACTTGTGATATATCATGTACATGACAAATGTACTCATGACATTATGAGTATATTAATGGAAATTTCATTTACTCATGGTTCTTTATAAGGCCAGATCAGCCATGATCATAAATTGAACACAAACAAATATTTACATAATCAAATATAACTGGAGTATTTTCAGCTGCATCCTGTTTACCACTGACTGAGGCAGTTGGTCTGACCGCTTCCAGGTTTTTAGATAATCGTAATCTTGATTGCCGTTCAGCCTCTCTTTGTTCACGTAGTTTTCTGCAGACAAAAAAATAGTAAAACTCAAAAATTTATAAAAATCAAAAATAAATCTCAAAAAGTGTATATTTTTTTTCAATTTAACTTTTTCCAATGTGAGAATTAACAGATATTTATGAGTTAAAATATTGAAATATTAGTGACTCATCCATCATTTACTCGCTCATCATTTACCTACTCACAAATCATTTACTCACTGCTTCATACTGTAAACATACTAATTTGACTGATGTATTAATTTGGCAATTTTCACTCTAGAACAGTAGCAATTATTTAAATCATTGTTAAAATACATGTGTGCCTGAAAGTCTGATTCTCAAAAGTTGCTTTGCCCTAATTTTAATCCAAGCACATAAGTCTAGAATGTATACTGCACTAAAATACATAAATGCAAAAATTAGTCAATTACAGTAATTTATTTACATATTTGACAATTTACCATAAGTTGCTTTCTTTCATGTACTTCTTCCATCGTATACTCAAGAATAAGTTGCTCCCTCTGCTTACTCACAAAAAACCCAATGGTCACTCCCTAATCCCTTACCCACTCATTTACTCACCATTATTTTCTCACTCACTCAATACTTACTTTCTTGCTATTTATGCTCTCTTACTCACTGATAAACCACAAAGTCACTCCTGCATTACTTACTTACTCATCTACTCACAATTATTTACTCACTAACTCAATATTTTTACTCACTTACCATAATTTACTCACTTATTCAACATTATATACTCACTTGTCATTAATTACTCAATTACTAATTGTCACTCCCTTCTTAATAAATCACTCAATCATCATATACTTATTTCCTCCTCATTAATTCACCCATCATTCACTCCTTCATCACCTAATGACTCAAATTTACTCATGAACAAATTAACTCACCCATCATTCACTCCTTCATCCTACTCACTCATATTTACTCAACAAATTAACTTACTGATCATTCACTCCTTCATCCTACTTACTCATATTTACTCACCAAAAAATTAACTCACCCATCATTCACTCCTTCATCACCTACTGACTCTTATTTACTCATCAAACAAATTAACTCGCACATCATTCACTCCTTCATCCTTCTTACTCATATTTACTCACCAAAAAATTAATTCACCATCATCCACTCCTTCATCACCTACTGACTCTTATTTACTCATCAACAAATTAACTCACCCATCATTCACTCCTTCATCACCTACTGACTCTTATTTACTCATCAACAAATTAACTCACCCATCATCCACTCCTTCATCACCTACTGACTCTTATTTACTCATCAACAAATTAACTCACCCATCATTCACTCCTTCATCACCTATTCACTCTTATTTACTCATCAACAAATTAACTCACCCATCATTCACTCCTTCATCACCTACTGACTCTTATTTACTCATCAACAAATTAACTCACCCATCATTCACTCCTTCATCACCTACTGACTCTTATTTACTCATCAACAAATTAACTCACCCATCATTCACTCCTTCATCACCTACTGACTCTTATTTACTCATCAACAAATTAACTCACCCATCATTCACTCCTTCATCACCTACTGACTCTTATTTACTCATCAAACAAATTAATCCCCATCATTCACTCCTTCATCACCTACTCACTCTTATTTACTCATCACTGTTTACTCACACATTATATATTTACTCTGTTCTTTTACTTATTTACTCAACCATTGGTAACTCTCATCATTTACTCACTCTTCATAAGTATTCACTCATTACTTACTCACTCACTTATCTATACTTACACTCAATAACTCACTCATTTACTAACTAATATTTGCTCACTAACTCAAGAAAATAACCTACCTAGCTTCTTCTATCTTTCTTTGTTTTTCTTTTTCTTCTTCCTCGGCTTGTCTCCTAGCTTGTATTTCTTCTTCATTTTCTGTGTTAGATGTCATTGTTTCAGTTTGTCTGTTAGAGTCGAGTTCGCTGTTTTGTTTACTTCGATGATTCATGGGTATTACTCTCTGGGGTGGTTTTACTGTCCTAAAAGTAAACAACAGATATCTGTTACAATTACCTACACCTAATGAACATCAAAAGGTCTTCACAATAATTCCACAGAATGATTTAAATGTCTTGCCTGGTCTGTTTTTGATGATCAAGTAGAAAATACATTACTTTAACATAAACTTTCACAGTTTGACATGCCATAAATGCCATGACACAGAATAGCGATTTTTAGGGTCTCCTCCAAAGGACTCTGCCAAGTGCTTGGTAAGATGAATAAGCTAATAATTAATACATATAATCTCCAACTTTTTGGTAATATAATTTAAAAAAAAAATAAAAAATTTTTCACACCTTCAACACAAGGGCCTCGATGGCCGAGTGGGCTAAAGCGCACTTAAGGAATACAGTGCTTCTCACCGCCTAGGTTCAAATCCCACTCGGGACAGATCCTAGTGTGAGAAAGTTTATCTTTTCACTTGCCGAAAGTCGGCGGTTTTCTTCTGACACTCCAGTTTCCTTCACCATCCCAGAAGTGACCGCCTCGAAATAAGTGAAAAAAAATCTTGACTGGGGCATAAAACACCTTTACTCCACTTCTGATGATATATGTAAAACTTTGCAATGAATTAACTTAAATGAGGTGTAACACTCACCTTTTAAGCTTAGGTTTGTCTGGTAGAGCTGGCGAAGACACTCCTTTGGCAGCCATGTTTTTTTTCATTCTCTGTCTCTGTTCGAACCAAAGTCCTACAGACTCGCTTTCCGAATCACCCGAATCATCAGAACTACTATGTATAAATAAAACAATTTTGTATTAAAAATTAATATATTGTTAAATAGAAAATAATCACTCTGTGTTTTTATGTGTTTAGGGCAACAAATTTTGGAAAATTTTCATAGAAAATGAACATTAAAAACATTATATTTTCATTATTGCTTTTCTTCTTGCATCTGTCAGGTTGTATGTTAGCTCTGTATTAACTTACCTGTCAGGTTGTATGTTTAGTTTTGCATTAACTTACCTGTCAGATTGTATGTTTAGCTCTGCATTAACCTACCTGTCAGGTTGTATGTTTAGCTCTGCATTAACTTACCTGTCAGGTTGTATGTTTAGCTCTGCATTAACTTACCTGTCAGGTTGTATGATTCAGCTCTGCATTAACTTACCTGTCAGGTTGTAGGTTTAGCTCTGCATAAACTTAGTTGTCACGTTGTATGTTTAGTTTCGCATTAACTTACCTGTCAGGTTGTATGTTTAGTTTCGCATTAACTTACCTGTCAGGTTGTATGTTTAGTTTCGCATTAACTTACCTGTCAGGTTGTATGTTTAGTTTCGCATTAACTTACCTGTCAGGTTGTAGGTTTAGCTCTGCATAAACTTAGTTGTCACGTTGTATGTTTAGTTTCGCATTAACTTACCTGTCAGGTTGTATGTTTAGCTCTGCATTAACTTACCTGTCAGGTTGTATGTTTAGCTCTGCATTAACTTACCTGTCAGGTTGTATGTTTAGTTTTGCATTAACTTACCTGTCAGGTTGTATGTTTATTTTTGCATTAACTTATCTGTCAGGTTGTATGTTTAGTTTTGCATTAACTTACCTGTCAGGTTGTATGTTTAGCTCTGCATTAACTTATCTGTCAGGTTGTATGTTTAGTTTTGCATTAACTTACCTGTCAGGTTGTATGTTTAGCTCTGCATTAACTTACCTGTCAGGTTGTATGATTCAGCTCTGCATTAACTTACCTGTCAGGTTGTATGTTTAGTTTTGCATTAACCTACCTGTCAGGTTGTATGTTTAGCTCTGCATTAACTTACCTGTCACGTTGTATGTTTAGCTCTGCATTAACTTACCTGTCAGGTTGTATGTTTAGTTTTGCATTAACTTACCTGTCAGGTTGTATGTTTAGCTCTGCATTAACCTACCTGTCAGGTTGTATGTTTAGCTCTGCATTAACTTACCTGTCAGGTTGTATGTTTAGCTCTGCATTAACTTACCTGGCAGGTAGCTTTGCATTAACTTATCTGTCTGGTAGGTCTGTATAAACTTACCTGTCAGGTTGTATATTTAGAATTCTTTGGACTCTTTCTATTTTCTGCTGTTGTTCCTGTTTAGTTTTTTCAAAATTTCTCAGATCAATAAAAACAGTGTCTGGTTCTGTTGAAGGTTTCAGATCTGAAAATATGTTTTAAAAACGTGGATTAAGTGATGGTGTTTAACTTCACAATATTTACAATTGCTATTATCTTTCTTTCTATGACTATATTACTCTTCTTTGCCGTCATATGCTATGAACACTAATGACCTTTCTGAACTTTCTGATGTCATGACATTGGGATATTCCATTTTGACAATGTGGAGGTTGGCCGTAAACTGACATATCAAAAAGGTGATTTTTAAGATATATCATCTGAAATTGAACTGAAATCAGCAATTTTTATGGTTAAAGAAATTGTAAATATAAGAAATGACATTGGGCTGTCATTCATAATGCATGAACAATGACAAAAAGAATGTCATTTCTTAAGTGATATACAAAGGTGTCAAAATGTAAAGTATGACCTCAGTTTATTCCGACAAAGGGGTTAGTGAAATCAATCAGACATGCTCTATCATGACAGGTGTCAAGTTTTGACATCAGAAGAAGTTCGCCATTTTGACTCGTGTTCATTAAAATTAGAATGATTTTACGTCAAACCAGTGAAATATGACTTCGACATAGCCGTAATTTCGACTTGCGTAATTTCGACTTGCGTAATTTCGACATAAACATATTGATAAGTATAATTATATAAGAATAAAATCGATACTATAAAAATCAATTCAACTTAACTGGAATTTTGACATAACAAGATTCGACTGTATGTCATACTTGAAAACAAAACATCAACATCTGACACCCATAATGATAAAGTTTATAACACTAGAATAAGCTTAGCGCACTTCGTAGTGAAACTCTGGTTGTGTATTGGTAGGGAGGAGGAGGGGGTTGTCTTAAATTAATTATGACTTGTCATGGGAATGAAAAAAGCATTTTGATTGTTTAAAAATTTTCTTTACCCAGTTTTAACAATTTAACTCTGTTTTCTGTTGTTATTATAATCTGGTTGTCATTTGTGATGTCATCTGCACTACCAGTTATCAATCAAAGCTTATAAGGATAAAAAGCTCAGGAGATTAAGTTCCCAAAGGGAGACAATCCTGACCATATTTCCCTCAACCAAGGGCACAATTTACTTAATTATACCGACAAATAATGATTTCTTTCACCTTTTATTCCGACAAAATGCCCAAAATTGCATCTGATATACAACTGTGACACTCGTAAATTTCCATGCCTAGCAGTGAACACTACAATATCCCATGGCAATGTTGACCGCTGCTTCAAACATTGTGGATTGTTTTATACCATGTGATTAGAAACTGACCAATAATAGTTTAAGAATTTTATACCATGTGATTAGAAACTGACCAATAATAGTGAATAGAAACTGACCAATAATAGTGATTAGAAACTGACCAATAATAGTGATTAGAAACTGACCAATAATAGTTTGAGAATTTTCCGTGAGGTACAGTGTATGAAATTAGCTAGAAAGACATGATGGTCAACAGGGCCCTTAACTTTTAAAAGTGGGTAGCCCAGATGAAACATTAATGGCCCTGAAATATGGAAGTTTTTGTGTCTCTTTAATTTTGCCAATTTAACCTAATATTAACTATACTGAATGTATTGTTGTGTCTTTGCTATATTGTCTGTTGTCTGTTGTACTGTGTAAAGTACTGTTCATTAATGTAGATTACTTATTATACTGAAATAAACTACCACCAAATTAAGGGTCTTGAGGAAACATCCACCTGCTATGGAAGAACCGCTGGTTTAACGAAAGAGCCAACCGGACTTGAAACTCTATGAAATTGGTGACCCGATCAAAAAGTTAATAGCCTCGGGCCATCGGGCCTGCAGTAATTTCGCACACTGGTGAGGTATAATAATTTTTTTTTTTTTACCTGGTTTTGGTTTATATTTGGATGGTGTTATTATTCGTGGCTGTTCTGTTGGATCTGCCGTATTTGTGCCACATGATGTGGTGCCACTCTGAGTCTTGTTCTTCATTACTGTAAATCATAGATTTGAAAACTAAGTGAATTATGTACTTTTTTTTTACATTCCTGAAAAATTCAATGACATGTTAGCTATCCAATGAATATTTTAGTGTAAACCTTTTACAAAACTGTGTTGCCCTATCAATAAATACTATTACAACCCTTTGAACGCAGTTCTCCCTCGATGAGTTCTGTCACCCCATTAACATAAATTAGAACATTTTTTACACAATTAACAAAGTTCTGTTGTAGTGATGTTGTGATTATCGCCGATGGTCGATTGTCCGTTGTTGTCAGGGCAAGGATCCTAATAACTGATCACAAGATAAATAATTGATCATCGCCGACATCAGCGAGTAGTTTCTGGATTGTAGTCATGTCCTATCCTTTTGATCATTAAGTACACACTTTAGTGGTACAAGCAGGGAATAAACACAAAAATTAAAGTCACATATTATATTTAAAATTTAAAAAAAAACTTACTTGATTGGCTGACTTGTTCTGCTGATTTATATGCTGTGTTGTTTGTTGCCATGGTAACATTTCCTGCTTTAGTAATGTTGTTATTGTTCAGTGTCTGGAGTTCATCTTTTTCTTCTGCATCTGTAACTCTGGGAGCACCAGTAACTGGATCAATGTCTAACAAATCTTCTCCAGACTGACGCATTGACAATTTGGCTAATCTCTCAAGTAGGGTCTCGTTGGTATTCTGAGAGGAATCTGTGAATGAATGAATGAATGAATGAATGAATGGATGGATGGATAGATGAATGGTGTATGGATGGATGGATGGATGGATGGATGGATGAATGGATGGATGGATGAATGGATGAATGGATAAATGAATGAATGAATGAATGAATGAATGAATGAATGAATGAATGGATGGATGGATGGATGGATAGATAGAAAAATAGATAGATAGACATAGATAGATAGATAGATAGATAGAAAGATAGATAGATAGATAAATAGATAGATTATGAACTAACGATAAAATGAATGAATAAAAAAATTAATGAAATGATCCAAAAAATCTCAAAAATTGTTCACTTTTGGAAAAACAGTCAAAAGAAAGTATGAGTTTGCATGATGAAAGCTTTAATTAAAGGCACAAATTAGAGAACTACTGTTACAGTTATGACTTATGTAGGTTTGTATCTAAATTACAAAAAATGATTCGGTCTGAGGCACCTATGCTAGCACCTGTTGGACAAAATCTGGTTTTAATTCATTTATGTCTACATGTAATCATAACTGAAAAATCACAGTTACCATTTTGTCAATATTTCCTCTGACTCTACAATACAAATTTTCGGATTAAAAGTAATTCTAATAATTCAATTTCATACCTTCATTTCTATTATTTCCTTCTCCTGCTGCAAATAATGCCTCAATATTTCTGTGTTCTGGCCATGCCATGTTGGATATAGTTGGAGGAGCAAACTGATTATCTTCATTGATTGTGTTAAGTAAAGTGTCTGTAAAAGAAAATAATAATAATAATAATAATAATAATAATAATAATAATAATAATAATAGTAATAATAATAAAAGAAAATAGAGATAAAAAACAAAAAAACAACCCAAAAAACCCAAAAAAACAAAAAACAAAAAAACAAAAAAAAGAAAAACCTAAATTGGTATGCTAAAAATTGATGGACTAAAATGATAAGACTCAACTATCCAATTAAACAGCTTGTTACATAATTTGTAAAACACTGTGACAGTAATACAAAACCAACCAATCCAGAAACATGTAACCATGGTAATCTATTTGTGGAACATAGGACTGAACCAACCAATCCAAAAACATGTTACCATGGTAATCTATTTGTGAAACATAGGACTGAACCAACCAATCAAAACACATATTGCCATGGTTACCTATTTGTGGACTGAACCAACCAATCAGTGTTGATGATCATCATCTAGACCTATATAAATGTTATCACAAGACTTGAATCAATCAAAAAAAAAGAAGAAAAAAAAAAAAAAAGACTGTTTATTTTGACCTGTGACCTTGAGAACCTTACCTAGATCTAATGATTCTAACCCTGGCATGATTAATCTTGGAGCCTGTGATGATATCACGTTATCGACAATTTCCCTTTCCTTTATTCTTAACTCTTCTTTTTTGACCAGTTTATCTAATCTTTTGTCTCCAGAATTAATTTCAACATCAGGAGCAGTGGATGCCTTCTTTGGTTTTTCACTTGTAGATTCAATTTCGTGTTTTTCTTCATTGTCTGACAGACTTGTTTGTGATATTACACTTTCACTTTCAAAAATTATCTCCCCTCTATGACTCATGGATTCTTCCATTTCATTCTTTGGATCAATCCAATTTTGAATTCTAGGTGCTGGCCTATCACCTTCTGCTTCAATCACAACATCAGTCCAGCTTGTGTTTTTCGATGCCACAGTTTTGCTTCTTTGTTGCATATAAAAAGCCATGTCATTATCAAACGAAAGTTTCTGAGCCTGTGTGACATCATCATTTGTAAACGATTTTAGTGACAAGTTATCCGAGTACGCTGGAAGTAGCTCTGACATCGACTCGCCACTAAGGCTTGTGTCTAAATCCTTATCATCATCATAATCATAATCACTCTTCTTCAAATGTCGATGAAATATAATGGGCTCTTCATTGTCTGAACTGACCTAGAAAAAAATTTTTAAAAATACAGTAGAACTTTGATAACTCAAACTTCGATACCTCAAATACCACGGATAACTCGAAGTCTATTTTGTGCCGTTTGGTTAACTATATACACTATATAAGGACAACTTGGATAACTCAAACTTCTATAATTCGAACATCTCTGATAACTCAAGGTAAAAAAATTGGTCTGCAGTTTTTTACTCTATTAAAAATTTACTTCAAAAACTCGAATTTTTTCTAAAACGTGTGATCAATGGCCCGTTAAATAAAATGATCAGAGAAATCACATATCAGTGATTAGGCTACCGTGATATTAGAGAAGTGAATTATTAGTTCTTGTTATCTACAATATTAATTAGTATCAATTAACGGATAAATAGTGGGGGGGGGGGGGGGGGGTAAGAGATCAGGAGGTAGTAAAGAAAAGTTGGGGAGGGGTAAGAGTTATGTTATGTGATTCTCTCTTACTGTCTCGATTAATCTTTTCTCTTTGTATTACATGTAATTTATAGCATATTTTTGCCACAAGTTATATTTATTTGTGGCAAAAAAAAAAAAAAAAAAAAAATCTTGTTGAGATAAAGATTTTGAATTGTACCTTTTTGGAAACTTTTCTTCAAGGTTGAAAAAGAAATTGGTTTTAGAAATAACACATTGAGCAAATTCTATGATAAATGGAATAATTCTTGCTACTTTATTAGAAAAGAGTTGAAAGAGAGATAACTGCTGGTAACTTATGGTTGCTTTTCAATCATGTTGAAGGGAGATAACTCTTGCAGACTTACTGAATATTGTTATCAGTAAATATAATGATGGATACTTATCATATTATCATATCACATTTTACATACATTGATACACACATATATTTATACATGTATTTACATGAAATTTTTGTGGAATAAAAGCATTATTAAAAAAAAAAAAAAAAAAAAAAAAGATTTTGAATTGAATAATCCTGGAAATAAATAACAAGAGGCCCAAAAGGGCCTGTGGAGCTCAACTGACAAAAATGGTTCTTGTGCCTTCATTTATATAAACTCAGTACAAGGACTTGAGCTGACGTTAAATGCTAAATATAAAAGCTGTAGGCCTTACAGTTTCAGAGAAGAAGATTTTGAAATTTGACTTCCCATATAAGTATATGTAGATATATGTGCCCCTTGGTGGGACCAAAAATGGACCGGGGGCCACCATTTGTACAAACCTGGTAAAGGGACTTGAGCTGATGTTAAATATAAAAGCATTATGCCTTACAGTTTCAGAGAAAAAAATTTTTAAATTTTATTTCCAATATATACATGTACATATGCAGATATATGGACCCCTGGGGTGGGGCCAAAAATGGACCGGGGGCCACCATTTGTACAAACTTGGTAAAGGGGCTCAAGCTGCTATTAACTGCCAAATATGAAAGCTTAAGGCTTCATGGTTTCAGAGAAGAAGATTTTCAAAGTTGATATCCCATTATAAGCCATATATGCATATGCAGATATATGGACCCCTTGGGTGGGGCCGAAAATGGACATAGGGCCACCATTTGTACAAACTTGGTAAAGGGCCTCAAGCTGATATTAACTGCCAAATATGAAAGCTTAAGGCTTCATGGTTTCAGAGAAGAAGATTTTCAAAACTGATATCTCATTATAAGCCATATATGCATATGCAGATATATGGACCCCTGGGTGGGGCCAAAAATGGACCAAGGGCCACCATTTGTACAAACTTGGTAAAGGGCCTCAAGCTGATATTAACTGCCAAATATGAAAGCTTAAGGCTTCATGGTTTAAGAGAAGAAGATTTTAAAGTTGATATTCCATTATAAGCCATATATTCATATGCAGATATATGGACCCCTTAGGTGGGGCCAAAAATAGACCAGGGGCCACCATTTGTATAAACTTGGTAAAGGGGCTCAAGCTGATATTAACTGCCAAATATGAAAGCTTAAGGCTTCATGGTTTCAGAGAAGAAGATTTTTAAAGTTGATATTCCATTATAAGCCATATATGCATATGCAGATATATGGACCCCTTGGGTGGGGCCAAAAATAGACCGGGGGCCACCATTTGTACAAACTTGGTAAAGGGCCTCAAGCTGATATTAACTGCCAAATATGAAAGCTTAAGGCTTCATGGTTTCAGAGAAGAAGATTTTTAAAGTTGATTTTCAATTATAAGCCATATATGCATATGCAGATATATGGACCCCTTGGGTGGGGCCAAAAATAAACCGGGGGCCACCATTTGTATAAACTTGGTAAAGGGGCTCAAGCTGATATTAACTGCCAAATATGAAAGCTTAAGGCTTCATGGTTTTAGAGAAGAAGATTTTCAAAGTTGATTTTCAATTATAAGCCATATATGCATATGCAGATATATGGACCCCTTGGGTGGGGCCGAAAATGGACATAGGGCCACCATTTGTACAAACTTGGTAAAGGGCCTCAAGCTGATATTAACTGCCAAATATGAAAGCTTAAGGCTTCATGGTTTTAGAGAAGAAGATTTTCAAAGTTGATTTTCCATTATAAGCCATATATGCATATGCAGATATATGGATCCCTGGGGTGGGGCCAAAAATAGACCGGGGGCTACCATTTGTACAAACTTGGTAAAGGGGCTCAAGCTGATATTAACTGCCAAATATGAAAGCTTAAGGCTTCATGGTTTCAGAGAAGAAGATTTTTAAAGTTGATATCTCATTATAAGCCTTATTTTCACTTTTTACGAAGTATGACAGAAAAACGCTAAAAACGCATAACCTAGTTTTTGACAGAATTTCACGAAATGTACAACCTACATGTTTAAGGGTGTCTAGAAGCTAAATATCACATCAGATTTTGAATATAACCTATGGTTTCAGAGAAGAAACTTATTTTAGGTTTTTTACATTCTAGGTCGCTGTGACCTACTTTTGGTTGCCATGGAAACCAATTGTACAAATTTTCATCTACTCCTTCTAGGGATCATTCCTGCAAAGTTTTGCTAAAATTGGCCCAGTAGTTTCTGAGTTTTTGCTCTTAACGGACGCACGCACGCACGCATCATGCCATAAGCTCATCTGGCTTTAGCCAGTTGAGCTAAAAATTGCCTCATCACTAATAGCTTCCAAATCTACTGATGTGAAGTGAAACACTTACTCAAACATTTAACCAACCAACTTACCTCAAAAGTATAAAAAATGGAGGGGGGGGCTCTTATAGCACTACATATGAAAAATGATTTGCCTTACTTAGAAGTACCTAGTGAGAATACTGATAATAATATTTAATAAAAAATATCTGTCATGTTAATTTTTATTTTCAAAAATGGAAATTTAAAAAATATTATGTCCCTTACATCAGAAAGATCAAAATCAATCGAAGGCAAACTTCTCTCTACTTCTGCAAATATTGTATCTAGTTTAGGTTTCAACAGTGAATTATCTCCATGGCTAGATCTGATGTCATCTTTTGCTTGTTTTGAGATTTTGTTGTTGCCTTGACGACATAGATGGAGGGCATTCAATGTCACTTCCTTCTTCACTGGAATCCATTTTTGAGCTAGAAAAAAAAAATTTAAATAATTTATCAGGATGAAATTTACTGTACAATGTCAAGTAATCTACTGTTATTCACTCCTAATGTAAATTGTATAAAGCACAGGAGTGGAGTGGAGTAATGGAGTTTTACACCCCAGTCAAGATTCTTTCACTTATTTCGAGGTGGTCAGTTCTGGGATGGTGGAGGAAGCCAGAGTGCCTGGAGAAAACCACCACCTTCGGCAAGCAAACTGACAAACTTTCTCACACTAATGATCTGTCCTGAGTGGGATTAGATCCAGGTGGTAAGAGGCACTGTGATCCGTAAGCACTGGCTTAAGACCACTCGGCCACCGAGGCCCCTATAAAGCACAGGAATTCTAACCCCAAATACTATGGACCAAAATGGGTAACCCCATATCTAATGGATCAAAGACAAGTTTTCAAACTGGGGCTTTTTAATTGACTACTTCATCAACAACGGGTTGAAGAAACAAGAGACCCATGGGTCTTAACACTCATCTGAGGATATGCCAGAAAAGGTTGGCAATGTACACAAAGACAATGGCAGAATCTTCCAAGTTTTTGTCAGTTTGAAACTGCCACAATACTTATTCAGAAACATTTAGTAAAAGTTCATTTATAGACAGCTAAAACCATATAGTAACAAAAGTGCAATGGATAAGTTCCAGATAATTAACCATTTCAGGAGACTTCCTGAAAGCTGTCGGTCTGTTGGACAAAATTGACAAATTTTCACAAGACCAATTATTAGTGAGTTGTATCGGACTGACTGTCCTGCACTTTTTTTTACCAGGGTTTTATATAGCTCTGCACTGCTCGATCTTTGGTGTTTGAAAAAGTAGCCATAGTAGTCTAAAACAGAATTAATTGGTTAAAAGCTTTTGAGTGATTTAATCAATACACCTGTTAAATTATGATTATTCGAAGATTTTTAAAGATTTTGCACCCCTAGGTCATCTTCACCTAGTTTTGGTAGCCATGGCAAAACCATGAACAAATCTGAATTGCACTGGCTCATACAATAATCATCATAGTTCTAACCAAGTATCACTGAAATATGTCCATCAGTTTTGGAAAAGTTGAAAATAAGTGTCAATGATGTATGCATACATGCACGCACACATACACATGCTGTGTTATGTCATAGGCTAGCTTACATGACATACAGTCAGATGAGCTTAAAATGCAGGATTAGACAGATTCTTAAATCTATTTCTTCCTCCACTGCATGAGATTGTTTCAAATATAACAAGAACGAGTTTGTGAAATAACCATATCATCTGTAATCTGTTCAGTTTATTTAAGCATAATTTACATATCTGCATTTAAAAAATAAGTTAAGTTTTTCAAATTCCTGATTTTTTTTTTAAATCAGGTTCGATAAGATTTATTTTTTAAAAATTTCATTCCTATAACCTGTAAATAAACGAATCCTCTATTGTTTGGGACACATGTTTATTGATGATTATTATAGCTTGGAGTATGCACACCAATGTATAAAGACTTGAATGAATCAAAGGGGGAACCTGACATAAACTGCATTAATTGCCCGTCATTATATTAAATATCCAAATGTATTTGCAATGATGTTATTTATCCCTTACAAAGTCACAAATGAGAAATATAATCAAATTCTGTGAATAACTTATCACAATTCACTGTTTTGTAACTTGTGTTTACATGACAGAGTTTCCAGTTTTTTTATTACGTAACCATGTTCTAAAATTAGATCCCACAGGTCTACATCTTGCGCGGAAATTACTGCTATTTTTAATTGTTCTATTTCTTACTGTTTGACCAAATGTAACATTGTTCTTTAGGAACATCATAAAGTAAATCAGCACTGTTTTAATTTTTTTTCTTAGGAAAAATTAATGCCTTAATGCTGCTTTAACATGCCTCTATATCATAAATTTTAGTTATTTCTAATTTTATCTATCTATCTATCTATCTATCTATCTATATATATATATATATATATATATATATATATATATGTCAAAAATGTACATGTCATTTAAAAGCAAACACACAAAAGGATACAGTGTATTGTTATATGTAAAAAAGTGAAATTTTATAATATATACACAAATTATCTCACCTACATCTTAAATATATGGGTACATGTTTTACCTCAAAGAGTTCGAGCTTATTCCAATATTTAACCTTTGAAAAACTTATCTTTAATCAATTATTTAAATGTGTTTCAATCAATTTGATTAAACCCATGTGATTCCATTATGGATTTCTGTCAAAACTGCCTCACATACAAAAAAAATAAAATGGCAAGAATCCAAAAATGATTAAATATATATTTACACCAGATATTAAGGCATTTATATACACTACTAGCTATCACACACACACACACACACACACACACACACACACCACACACACACACAATAATTCAATCTATCCCAATCCGGCAATAGAAATCTTATGTCTATCCTCAAGTTCTAATACATGTACTTTTGGTCTAGAGGTCAGCTCATATTTTTGGTCCACAGGTCATCTCATGATCATATTTTTGGTCCAGAGGTCGTCTCATATTTTTGGTCAGGAAGTCAGCTCATACTTTTGGTCCAGAGGTCAGCTTATACCTTTGGTTCAGAGCTCATAATTTTGGTTCAGAGCTTATCTCATATTTTTGGTCCAGAGGTCAGCTCATACTTTGGTCCACAGGTCATCTCATATTTTTGGTCCAGAGGTCATCTCATATTTTTGGTCCAGAGGTCAGCTCATACTTTTGGTCCAGAGGTCAGCTCATACATTTGGTCCAGAGGTCATCTCATACATTTGGTCCAGAGGTCATCTCATATTTTTGGTCCAGAGGTCAGCTCATACTTTTGGTCCAGAGGTCATCTCATATTTTTGGTCCAGAGGTCAGCTCATACATTTGGTCCAGAGGTCATCTCATATTTTTGGTCCAGAGGTCATCTCATATTTTTGGTCCAGAGGTCAGCTCATACATTTGGTCCAGAGGTTAGCTCATATTTTTGGTCCAGAGGTCAGCTCATACTTTTGGTCCACAGGTCATCTCATATTTTTGGTCCAGAGGTCATCTCATATTTTTGGTCCAGAGGTCAGCTCATACATTTGGTCCAGAGGTCATCTCATATTTTTGGTCCAGAGGTCATCTCATATTTTTGGTCCAGAGGTCATCTCATACATGTGGTCCAGAGGTCATCTCATATTTTTGGTCCAGAGGTCAGCTCATACTTTTGGTCCAGAGGTCATCTCATATTTTTGGTCCAGAGGTCAGCTCATACATTTGGTCCAGAGGTCATCTCATATTTTTGGTCCAGAGGTCATCTCATATTTTTGGTCCAGAGGTCAGCTCATACTTTTGGTCCAGAGGTTAGCTCATACTTTTGGTCCAGAGATCAGCTCATTCTTTTGGTTAAGAGGTCTATTTTTTTTATCCTGCTGTATAATAATATTTGTTCAAGCAAGCTTATAGGTTATATTTTTTGGTTTACTGGTCTAAAATTTTGGATCCAATATTTAATACTTATCTCAAAAAGATGAAAACATTAAGCCTTTACAACAAAAAATCAGAAACACAACAACAAAACTATCACTGTGTGAAAATAGAACAAAGTTCAGTTGAGTAATC
>JARBDR010000088.1:0-37521 GCA_029721355.1 Tegillarca granosa
GTATTCGACTTATATAAGTTTGAGTTATCGAAGTTTTCTTAATATAGTTTATATAGAAAACCGGTCGGGACAAAATAAAGACTTCGAGTTATCCGTGGTATTCGAGATATCGAAGTTTGAGTTATCGAAGTTCTACTGTATATTTAAAAATAATAGGGACTTTAGATTGTACTAGTTTTATTAAGTAGTATATTAGAAATATTAATAGCATCTATGCCCTTGTTTGCATAATGTTATTTAAGAAATTGGCGACGGGTGTCGTTCTGTATATTGTGTTCCTGAGCAGGTTAAATAACCTTTTAAATGCAGTATCCACTGATGATAGCGTTAAGTTTAAACTCTGCTTGTATTAAAATCTGTAGAAGTTTTGTATATGCATTCTTCTTGTAACTGTACTAACACTGGAAAGTGGTTAAAGAGTACAGTTTGTTCGAATATGGTGTATTCAAGAAGTTTCTGAAGGAACGGTAAAATATTAGAAAATCTAATATCATGGATATTGGGTTTGTTGTAACTTCGATGATTATGACTTGTTTTATTACGTATAGTTTTGTCGAACAGGTATAAAACATTAACATTCTTACAATCTTGGCTAGAAAGGTTTCCTACTCCATCAATTTTATAATTGCATCCATATGGTGAGGCAGGGCCTAGTTCTCTAAATCCAGTAATTTTCCCGTTGTAATCGGAGTGGTGTACTCAAAATAGGACAATTTATTTGGTATATTTTTTCCAAAATTCTCACTTTCAATGACAGCACGGAATGTTCCGGTTAATTGAATGTTGGTTACCATAATTATCTATTTCAAACCGGTGACCATTCATTCGTGCATTTAGTCTACCTCTGGTTTTCGCCAAATATACGAGTCCAGGGTTTTCTTGGCGCACAAAAACATGCGTTTTGGCGCATTTTTCATAAATGTCCCGTAATAATTTTTCAAATGCGCCCGTAATGGCGCAACTTTGATCAAACGGGAGATCCGGAATTTTTTCCCTCCTGTCCGTTTTCGTGTTTTACTAAACTGAAGTATTGGATTGAGTATTCAAAGCGAGGTAACTCGTATAGTTATTATTTTCTTTGATCGTCTGCGCGAAGTATCATGATGTCTTCCCAGATAATTGTTCAGCATTTTCGATCCAAAATCACACAAACGTAAGACCAGTGATAGTTCTGACTGTAAAAACAAGATTCTGAAAGTACTGCCGGTCCTTCTGAGCCAAAACAAAACCGTAGTTTCAGAAGTTCTTGGTTTGAAATTACAAGTGGTTAACATTTAGTAAAGGTTAAGGGATTGATGAGGTGCGATTTTTGGGTGCAAACAAATAAACAAAACCCCTTCGTAAGTGAATGCAACATTTCGGACCTCAACCCTTTCCAGACATGATTCTTTCAAATCCCATAGAGAAGCAATAGCTTCAAGAGATACTGTTGATATCAACTTTCTGGCAGCAACTGCTGCATTTGGTGCAATGAAAAACATACTCAAATAAATCCAATAGCTGTTTGATATGGCTTAAATGCCAGTGTAGCTATAAACATTCTAGTCAGTAACTCAGTCTGCAGGACCTGAACACTTCATGTCATATTTTAAATGATTGAATTTGAAGTTTCAGTTTTCCCTATGTTTTTATTTTCTAAATGACTTTAGGACAACTAAACTGTCAGATAACAGTATTTTTTATTGTTTTATAATATATATATATATGTATATTATATATATATATATAATATATATATATATATATATATATATATATATATATATATATATATATATAATATACATGTAGTTCTGCTTATGTAAAATAAATCTAAATCTTTGATCAGTGTTGTTCAACTTCATCATTAAAATGTTATCAATTTTAGAAGGTGGCTGTTCAGATAAATCTGTCTTACCTCGGGTCAGCTTTTCTTCCAAGTTCCACTTCTTTTTGCATGTCAACTACTAATGCAGCAATCAAAATTACACATTGATTAACTTTTGTGAATTTGTCCCCCAAAAAATTTTTTTGTCCCTCATCTTGTATTGTAAGGGGACACATGTCCCCTAGGTTCAAAACTGAGGGAAAACCCTGCGAGTCCACATAAATTACACTCTATTCCATATACAACATTGGAAGATTTACAGATCATCGTGGCTCCGTAAAGTGTACTTCTTAGAAGTAAAATTGCTTGTAAAATGTGTATCTGTAATCAAAATTTTTCAGGTTTTGCAATTTTAAGAATTGCAGGAAGTAACAGTGCAGTATGATAAATTATTAATATAGTCAAAAATATCAGTAAGCTTGACTGTTGTGTTTTTTTAGTTGTTTAAAATTTTGTTGTGAATCTTTATAGAAGTAACGATGGTCTGAACTGGCAATTTAGCTTTTCCTGATATTTTCCCTATTATTACAGTCCGCTGCAAATGACAAAAACACATAAAATCAAACTGAGTCAACTATTTAAAGCTGTATAAAGTTTTCCAACGAAAAAATTAAAACGGTGCTTATCAAATTAATGATGTTCCTTATGAACAATGTTACATTTGGTTCAACAATAAAAGCTCGAATAAATACAGAAACAACAATAATTTCCCAGCGAGATGTGAGGTACAGACCTGTCGAAAGTTAAAAACTGGGCTGACGAAAAGGAGCCAAGACTAGACTGCCGAGGGGCCGAGCTGTAGAAAACAATGGCCGAAAATTTGTTAACTCTCGGTCCCTCCGCAACTGGAGATGTCCACAGCTCGGCTACTCGGTAGCCAAGTCTTGGCAACTAATTCTGCTCCTCGGCACTTTGAACTCTTCACGGCTCGGCAGTTCATTTGGCCTCTCGGTAGCCGAGTCTCAGCCACTAGCTAACGAGTGGTCGAGAAATTTACATCCGAGAGAGCTAAATTGTATATATAATAATAATAATAATATATATCATTCAGTAATGATATATACTTTAAGTGCAAATTAAATAAATAAATAATAATTATAATAATTTAAAAAATAAGAATAAAATCCAATAAAAAGATAAATAAATAACCATTGAATAAATGGACGGTGGAAAAAATACATGTGATTTTTTTCCATAATTGCATAAATCTTTTGTATTCAATTATGAAGCGGGATTTTAAAAACAAAAAACTGGACTTCTGCCATCGCAGTTTTGATTTAGTCATTAAATGTACCTATATATATATAGGTAACATCATAATCATAATCCTTATCTGTTAATCACCAGTCCTCATCAGATACCTGGCTTCAATACACGACTTTCAACGCCTTCTCGGTACCAAGACAAAGATCGACCAGACTCCCACACCTGTCATCCAACGCTGCAGGAACTTGCTCACTGACACTGTTGATATATGAATATTATCTTCTCTACTAATTTTCCTACTGATCTCTCTTTGACTTACTCCAGAGTTAGATAACCTTACGATTTTCTTTAAAATATGGCGATGTATGCATTACTGCAGACATGTTTAGTGAACTGATGTTTTCTAGCTAACGATCGATGGGTCGAGTGGCCAAAAAAGTGCCGAGGAGTCGAGTGGCCGAAAAAGTGCCGAGGAGGCGAGCGGCCCAAAAGGTGCCGAGCAGCCGAAAAAGTGCCGAGTAGTCGAAAAGTGGCCGAAAAACAGCCGAGCGATAGACAGTAGCTGCCGAAAAGGTGTCGAGCTGTAGATTACAATTGGCCGAGACATAACTACCAAGGGGCCGAGATGCTGCCGAGTCGGCACTAATTCGTCACTAAAGTGTTTAACTTTCGACAGGCCTGTACTGTAGCATGTGGGATCTAATAAAGGAACTTGGTTACGTCATGAAAAAAACCGGGTCATTTAAACATAACTTTCAAAACGGTGAAATGCGATAAATTAAACACAGAAATTCGTTGAAATTGACATTTGTGACTAACTAAAGGATACACAACACCATTTCAAATACATCTGGATATTAATGACGGACAACTAATGCAATTTGTGATGTTTCACCTTCGATTCATGGGTTTTCCGTACATCCGTGCGCATGCTCCAAGCTCATAATAATCATCGTTAAACATTGACCAACCGGTCAGAGGATTCGGTTTATTTACAGCTAAAAGGAATGAAATTTAAGAAAATGAATCTCACGGATCATGATTAGTAGTTATTTTTTTTTTTTTTTAAAAATATATTTTTAGAAAATCAAAAAAAATTAGAAAATTGAACAACTTAATGCAGCTTTAAATTAGAAAAATAACTACCAAAAATTTAACAAGTTGTATTTAATGACTAAAATAACCAGAAAAATACCACCGAAACTTATAGAAACAATGGAGAAAAATCAGCATCTTATTCGCATAATCTGCTAAAAT
This sequence comes from Tegillarca granosa, assembly GCA_029721355.1. NCBI lineage: Eukaryota > Metazoa > Mollusca > Bivalvia > Arcoida > Arcidae > Tegillarca > Tegillarca granosa. Next base: position 4,331 of record JARBDR010000088.1, read on the forward strand.
TTAGTCAATCAAAATTTCTTTCTAAAAAAATTTGATTGTTATATCTCCTAATACTACTTTTGTATATTTCAATTTAGAAACAAGAGGCCCAAGATGGCCCTAATTTGCTCACCTGAGTTTAAATGTAACTGGTATGTCTTGATAATACCTTGCTAGTCATAACATGTTGCCTCAATAGAAGTGGTTTCAGATAACATTATTTTTATTGTTTTCGTTTTTAGCTATATAGGTCACTGTGACCTACTTTTGGTAGCCAAGCGACCAGAAACACAAATGAGAATGGCAATGGTCTAAAGGTGCTATTGACTAATATGGATGAAATGTGACCAGTAGTGTCTGAGAAGAAGTCTTTTGATGGATGTATGGATGGATGGCAGAGTTCCTATCCATAACAAAAGCTGACATGAGCAATTTTCAGATCCGGATTTAAGACTTTACAGAATTGACACATTGTTCAATTAATTTCAATAATGTCACATAACAATAATTTTGTAAACAAAACAAAAAGAGTTCAAGGTTTTAGCTTTATCTACATATCAGTATCACATGTATTTCAAAAATAATAATTCACTTAAAAGTAAAAAACATCGCTTCCATGCACCATTGTAAGTCATAAAATTCAGAAATTAAAAAAAAATAAAAATTAAAAAGATTAAAGATTAAAAACTCTCGACCCTTTGGTTGCTAGAATGAGTTGAAAACGAAAAAGGTCGAAAAAAGAGACTTGTATTATGAAAATTGTTAAACATATGTTTCTTAACATAAGAAAATGATGTTTGGAAAAAAAAGTACTATTTACAATGTATAAAAAATAAACGCAAAAACACGTAACCTAATTTTTCACAAAATTGTTGGAATTCACAAACTTGGTTTATAAGATGCTTCAGATGACAAATATCACATCAGACTTTATCTCAGTGAAGTCGTTTTGGAGAAGAAAATTTTTAGGTTTTCAAACATATGTTTCTTCACATAAGAAAATGATGTTTGGAAAAAGAATTTACCTAAATTTATTCATTATTTTAATTTTTGTAAAAAAGTACTATTTGCAATATACAAAAACGCGTAACCTAATTTTTCACAATAATTATTGAAATTCACAAACTTGGTATATAAGATGCCGTAGATGCCAAATATCACATCAGATTTTATCTCAGTGAACTGGTTTTGGAGAACAAAGTTTTTTAGGTTTTTAACTATTTGGGTCATTGTGACCCACATTTGGTAGCTATGGCAACCAAAACATAAATCTTAAAGGCAATGTTCTATAGATGCTTTTGACCAAGTTTAAACAAAATGAGACCAGACAGAAGTTTCTGAGAAGCCGTTTGAAGCAATTGTTGACGGAAGGACGGACGGACGGACTGCCTCTATTGATACCAATAGCTCACATGAGCACTTTGTGCTTAGGTGAGCTAAAAAGAGATAGCGATGATATTTCTGTTACATTGAATTTATTCATTTTTGTGTTATATAAGAGTTAGAATATCGCTGACAAAAACCTTGACGTATAGCATTATTTTTTGGTCCCAGGTAAAATTGAGGTGTTTACTCTGCAGTGAGGAAATAAAGTTATAATATAGAAGATCATATAGACGCTGATTTCAACGAAACGCCACCAACAGTAACTGATAACTATGGTCCCGTTACAGCCATAGAAATAGGCTGTACCAGCGACAACACGGAGAGTGTTGTATCAGAGCAGAATTATCGTTACGATTTCAGCAACTAAGAAAGCAAGACAAAACAGACCAAAGCAATTGTTACTGGAAGGACTCCGGAGCGTAAAAAAAGGTCAAACCAATTCCAAAAAGACAACAGCTAAAAACATAAATGTTTATTAGTGCACAAAGTATTGAGTAAGTTGTCAAGGTCACCAGATTGGTCACCAAACATATTAAATATAAACGTCCAAAGCAATTAAAAAGGACTACAAACATGATCGGACAGTGGGAAAGTGGTCAAAGCAGTTATTAAAGACGAAGCCATTGATTAAAAAAAGAAAAGAACGTGGAAAGCATAGGAAAACCAAATAGCGCATCCAATTAATCTAAAAAACGCAGAGTAGCTTTCTGAACGTAACACATTTTTCCAGAAACACGTGGGGCACTCGTGATTTTATCGTAGGGATTCTCTACAGTATGCACAACAAGCCCGGGCTAACGGTGCACAATGATGGGCTATAGCGCCACGGTGCAACAGTACAAGCAATACATCCGTGAACACAATCAATTGATGGCTGAAACGAAACTATGATAGCTAAGAAATACTTTCGATAAGGGAACAAATCCCAGGTTTAGTTAAGTTTAAAAATTTAGACGACTGAGAATTTTCCTTCATGGTACTTTTTCTAAAAGTACAAAGTACTGTCTACTGAGTTTAGACTATCCTAAAATATATATAAATAAAACACAAACATACCTGTCCTTGTCTAAATCACAATCCCAAAAACAAAGTAAAAACTTTGAAAGCTGGCAAATTTAGTAATACACGTTAACTTCCATCAAGGAAGTGAGGCCGGATGCTCCGGAAGGGAAAGCACCTCCTGTCTAGCTAGCTACTCCAGTCACGTGCAAGTCAACATTGAGAATGAAAGGAACAAAGAACTATGGTAAGTCAAATATATCCAGTATAAGTATAATTTTTCTATTGCCAACTTTCCGTTTCTTTGCAGTAATATCCCTGCTTCTCCTGCGTATGGTGTATATGTTTCACAGTTAATACGGTACGGTAGAGCTTGTTCCCACTATGGGAAATTTCTGCAACGAAGCAAATTACTTACAATTAAATTGTTGACACAAGGATATTGCAAGCCTAGGCTAATCAGGGCCCTTAAAAAGTTTTATGGCCGTCATCACAATATTGTTGATAAGTATGTAGTCACTGTATCCCAACTTATACTGGATATATTTGACTTACCATAGTTCTTTGTTCCTTTCATTCTCAAAATTGACTTGCACGTGACGGGTGTAGCTAGCTAAACAGGAAGTGCTTACCCTTCCGGAGCTACCGGCCTCACTTCCTTGATGGAAGTTCACGTGTATCACCTATTTTGCCAGTTTGCAAAGTTTTTACTTTGTTTTTGGGATTGTGATATGGACAAGGACTGGTATGTTTGTTTTATTTGGATACAGTGACTAAATACTTATCATCAATACTGTGATGACGGCCATAAAACCTTTTTAAGGGCCTTGATAAGCCTAGGCTTGCAATATTCTTGCGTCAATTATTTAATTGTAAGCAGTTTGCCTCGTTGTAGAAAGTCCCCGTAGTGGGAACAAACACTACCATAACGTATTAACTGTGAAAAATATACACCATACGCATATATTTCAGAAATGCTTTAATTTTTCTATAATATGCCCTCCGTAATAAAAGCAATTAATTACCACTTAATAATAATAATAATTTTTGCGAGTGAAAAGAAGGATTTGTAAAAAATCGATATATTATTAATATATTGGCATACAGTTGGAAAACAAATGGTTTGTGTGTGATTTCTATATTTGATTTTATCTTGGATTTCATTAGAGAATGTAGTTTATTTGGTAAAATGCATATACGAATCTGCATTGCAACCAGCTTATGAATTCCATAAATACCTAAAGTGGCATATTTGTTGATCCAGTTGTAAAAGAAACGGACCATCGACATTTTAAAGCAGCATGTTCGTTCGAAAATAAAAACATATTATCGTCAGATCAGTCCGTAAAGTCAGTCGAAAATAACTGTTAACAAAACATTAGAAGTACGTGCTAAATCATATGTGATTAATTTCAAGATTTCGAATAAAAAGTTATTAACTGAAAAGATCTATAATCTCCCTCCAATATGTATAAAAAGGATATAATTTAATAATGTTTATTTGTTTTATATTTGATAAAAAATACCTTATTTTCTTAAGATGTGAGTTTTTTCATTAGATGCCAGTAAAACGAATTCCATATATCGTTGATAGATATTTTAACATTTTAGTGTGTATTCTCATTTTTATTTTCTTTGTTGCACCCGTCTAATAGAAGTTATTTAGTTTATTTGTAAATACGTCTATTTAAATGGTGTAGTTGTTTTTTAAATTATCGAAGAAAATAGTTGCCAGTTTTAGAATAAAAAGAATACATATTTGTTAAAATAGTTGCTTTTTTTAGTTAACAAATTATTCATATAGTTGCTTATTTTATAAGGTTTCAATTTTTATTTGAAATCCCATAAGAATCTATTGAAACACTTTTTTTATCAAATAGTAGCTATATTTTGCCATTATCTAGAAATACTTCTCTCCATTCCATTCATTTTGTTTTAGTTCAGTTTGTAAGTTAAACGGATATCTAGTTGCCTTTCAGTATCGGATAGTTGTTTGTTCAGATTTCGTCATTATCAAATAAGTTTCACTTTTTCATAAGTTTAATTGTTTCATTTACTTATTCTTATTTCACAACTTTTAAGTTTTTTGTTTATTTAACCAAATCAAATGTTGGATTAGTAAACCTAATATCCTTTTTTACGTTTCGTTTAATTTGAATATAGCAACGGAAACGTCTAGAACAACTGCTTTTTCTTTAATGAGGTATTTCAGTGTCGTTTGTAGTAAATATGTCGAACAATTGTGAATCCTGTAAAAAAAAAAATCAAATTATCAGAAAACTTTTGCAACCAGTCACCGAAGCTTTGAAAAGTATTCTAAAGGCCATAACAATACTATTGTTTATATAAAGACATGTAGCATTTTCTTTCGGAATTATATAAAACTAAAGACTAATAAAGAACTCTGTTGTTTGGCAATTTTAAATACATAATTTATTTGCTTTCGGTTTAGTTTCGCCATGTTAGAAGAAAGATTTAAGGTGGTTGAAAATATAACATCTTTAACAGACAATTTTTATAAAGAGACATAGTTTCTATTTACGCAGCAGAACTTTAGAATAAATCAGTATTTGACTTTCTTACTTTGAAAGAAAAAATATTGAATTAAATAATGCGTTAACCTACAAGCTGATTTAAATCATGATAATTGTAAGAGATGAAGACGGAAAATACCAAATCGTTTTTAACAGTTCGTTTATTCGCATTGTTTTTGTTAAAAACGTAGTTAAAAAACATTCTAACGAGCTTGCAAGCCGATCCAACGAAGTGTCAAACTACAGCAATTGGAACCTGATTGCTAAAAGGCATTGCGGTTGGCAGATACATACGGGTAACATTCTTCAGTGCTTAAATATCGATCCTATACGGACGGTAAAATTTTAAATGTGAACTTGAAAAAGAAGTAAACTATATCGAAATCTGCCATCTGGCAGTGAACGATCACTACAATCAGACATTGGCCGATTTTGGCAGTCTAAGGGTTAAATAAATACAATAAACTAAAACACTATAATTTACTGCGGTTTTTCATTAATCCTGCAATAAAACCTAATCGCGTTATCAGACTATAATTGCTGTCCGAACAACGCATAAATGCATTGTATACGCAAACAATACACTATGCACTATTATCGCCATTTTGTACAAAATACTGCTTTTCAAATTGACTACTCGCTGCCTCTCAAGTCGTACACTTCGATTCGATCATGAAAATTTCATTGAGTAATCAAAATAGCTAAACATTCACAAAAAAAAAGTTTTAAAGAAAAAATATATATTTAACTAGATATGTTTCTTTGAAACAGATGTGTCGCCTGACACTGCATAGTACAGTCGGGTCCCGATTTCGAGGGATTAAGTTTTGAGAGGTACTCAATTTTGAGAGGTATTTTTCAGGTCCCAACAATATTTGTTCTTAACTCTATATTAAAAAGGTCTCAATTTTTGGAGGTCCTATTTTGAGAAGTATTCGATTTTGCAAACAAATTTGCAGGTCCCAAAAGCCAATAATCAACTGATTTGGGACTCGATGGTGAGAGGTATTGTCTCACCTGTTGTTGTAAGCAGCCATTGTATCAAATCACACCTTACCTTTACTCAGGCATCCGAGTGTGTTAAGGTGTTTTTAATATAGAAGTGTTTAATAAGTTAACAATATAAAATGTATAAGTTAATTAAGTTCTGCTATAATCACTTTGTCAGCACGAGTCATTGTCAGAAACATGTACACCAAGTTTGGAGTCATTTGAACATACTACACCAAAGTTATGCTCCGGACAAGAAATGCTCTATAAAAATCAATCAAGGGGAAATAATTCAAAAACGGAAAAAGATAGGGTTGCGGTTCTTGTGCACTGCACTTCGAGTCATTGCCAGAAACATGCACACCAAGTTTGGAATCATTTGAAGGTTCAACACCAATGTTATGCTCCGGGCAAGGAAATCCGGACGCCGCCAACGCCGACGAAAATAATCCCTATATGTCGCCTAGTCACGGACACTAAAAACGATTTTACGTCTATCAACACATACAACTTAAAACTGTTTCAACAGTTCCACACAACATAACAATACTCATTACTGAATCAAAATTATATAAACACCATCCAACCGGCTTCACATCCACATCCCACATCTTTAACTTCACTGTCATTTGTATCTGTTGATATTGTGATAATTGTATTATAATTTATTTTTGACTGATCTAGATATGAATATATAAAATACTGATGCAACTTTGCTGTAAAAGTCAAACTAATCATTAATAAATAAATAAAAACAACTAGAAACATAGTTAACTTTAACACAAGTAAGATTTATTAATTCACTAACGCCACTTTGTTAATAATTACAATGAAAAAATATTCCTTACAACTCAATTCAGACTTCAATTTAACTAACATAATAACGTTATTTTTTATAGTTTAGAATTTCATAGACAGTTACAATAGGCAGTTATGTCGCGGTTAAACAACGTTGATGTAGCCCCTATTCACATTTGATAAACATGGTCCTGGATCTACGACAAGTTCCTCCTTTATAACGTCCTGAACATATAGAACAATCTTTCTCTTTACCGTTTCTGTTTTTCATAACTGCAACTTGTTGTTGTCTACTTCTCTGTATTCTGGCTACTGGACGAGATGAAACCAAATCCTGAATAACGGTTAGTATAAAACCTTCGTCGCGACATTGGCTTGTGGTCAGATGTGTTTTTCAAATAACAAATAAATACATTAAAGAGCATTCTATGGAAAATGTGTATAAAATTTTCTTCTTACTTTTATACATTTTCTTTTACTGTCATACGCACTTGTCATGGCATCGGAATGGTCGACGGAACCCATAAACGCATTATAGTGAGAAACTATTTTTGGTTTACAGGTGCCATTTCTGGCTGGCAACAAACTGCTTTATTAGCAGTTAGACCTCGATATGTCATACACAAAATCGGGCCGTATCTGCTATAAAAGGATTCTCCTGGTTCAATTATTATTTCATTAGCTTTAGATAGTTTAAAATGTATATATGCATTCTCTTACAAAATCGAATGTTATATCTTAATACAATAAAGACAAAACGGACTATGACTTGTACGGATATTGTTTCTGTCGTTGGTTTAAGTCAAACTTTTTTTTTAAAATTTAATCGTAAGCATTAAAGGTAATGGTCATAAAAAACTTTTAAAAAATAACTCAACGTTATACATGTAATTCATTGGTGATTTAAGAGAGGAAAAGTCACTGGTTTATCCCCTTGTGCAAATTTCAGTACTTCGTATTCATTAAATTTTGATTCTGACCACTTTTCATTTAATATTCGCAAAGTTTCTAGTTTACGGACTAATCATGAGAAAACGCGTGAAATATCCTGAATTGCCAACTGTTATCCATATATCGGAATAATTGTCTAACACATTTAATAACACACATGTTCCTTTCATCAAAAATGTTAAACAAGAAATCTTATCCCTGAAGCATTTATAGCTGCAAACAGATAAAAAAACAAATGATTTATCAATTAGTTCCGCATGTTTAGTTTTCATTGTACTCAAATTGAGTTCACGAAATGCCAGTGCATTTGTTTATGGTTAATTTGTGAAAAAGTGTTCATGTTTTAAATGCATAACTTTATCGGTTGTTTCTGTTGTAGCGGTCATTTTTAAACCATTCAAAATACATTATGCATTGCTATAATGAACAGAGTACATATATAAACTAAGGGCGATGTAAAAGAGACACCGTTTAAATTAGTAAACTGCATTAACTACAGAACTGAAAACAAGACAAGGAACAATGGGTCATATCCTGCATTCTTAAATGAATTTTTGCACAATTTGTTTTATCATTGCAAAATTATTATTATTAATCAGTGCTTCAGATTGTCGGTGCGCCCGCGTTAATCCCGCATAATTTCAAAAATGGCACATGAAAATTCTTCCAGTGCGCCCACTTGGCGCACGAAAATATGAACAATATAAGATCTAAAGCACACGTTCTTCTGATCATCCTAACGGCGGAAACAGCAGTGTCTGTAAAAATTATCGTAATTAGGAATACCTCTGATTTTACGGTTGTCGTAAAACGAAAACGAAAATGTCAAAAAGGAAGCGAAGTAGCATCCTCTCAGTTTTGCCCAAAAAGGCCCGAGTGGATGAAGAAAGTTGTAAATATTTAACACCATTTAAGTCTAGACATAGTAAAAAGAATTCAAACACCCATTTAAGCCACTGTTTATTGTAAACATTTGTTAGAGCTGTCACATGGTCGCTCAGCTTCAGACATCTTCAAGCCGTCTGCTAGGGAATGTAACGTTAGACAATGTTTGTGACAACGTTTAATTATTATTATTATTAATCATATTAGTCCAATTGCTTTCTGTGTTTACGGGAAATACATTTATGTTTTTAATTCTTCGTTTAATCAAAAAATATCAAAATGTGGACCTAACTGAAACTTCAAAGGTGTGATTAATCATAGTCGGATGAATAATGGGATATTTCCCATACATGACGATGCTATAATTTAAAGTCTATTTATAGACTAAAAAAAAAACATCTGAGATGGCATCAAAATTAAATTCTGTATCTTTTTGTAACGAAAAAAAATATTGGCCCGTAACTTTCAAAAAGGTTCCCTCATTCCTGCACAGAACGGGCCTCTTGGGCCCCTCGTTTTTTAAAACAATCTGAAGCACTGATTATTATTGTTCAGAGACTTTAGAAAACAAAATTAATTGTTTTCAACCATGTATAAAAACGTTTTGTATAGTTAACTCATGATATATCAATGTACATTAATGTGCTGTTGATACTAATTTTCTTTTAACACTTGTAGCACACGGCATGTCTAAGCGTTTGAATCTGATCATCTAAAGGGACATGAAAATAAACCTTTACTAATTAAACAATGTACTTGCATGTAAAATCGCCGTCATAAAAACGCAACACTTTACTAAAAAAGGCATTACAATTCTTTTCAAGGACGACACTTTGGTCGGTCCATACATATTTCTACGATTTTAAATCATATATATATATATATATATATATATATATATATATATATATATATATATATATATATATATTTAATTCAATGAATTTGCAACAATTTTCTATAATCAGTAACATGTATAAATCTAGAATGTTTTGAAATCTATTTTTCGACATTATTCTCCTAAACCATGATGTTTCCTGACTTTGAGTTTTTGGACCAGTACTCTGCCATTGGCGCTTTTTTATTTACCCCATGTTAAAAACGTTAGCCAAAAAATTTTTCAACTCTGAGATGCTAAGTTTTGTCCATAATCTTGCCCTGGCATGTTGTCCTAAAGGCCTTCCAAAGGTAGTCATATAATGGGAGGCATATCTGTAAGCACAACGGACTAACAGTTATTTTAACTGAATAAAATCTTTTTTTTTCTTTCGAAAAGGGGAATCGTGGTGGTTTTCTGTGAAATATTACACTAACTCCGGACTAGCATTATATTTCGTCTTTATTTTTCTTATTTTCTTAATATGTTATCTTATTTATAATCTGCTTTTTAAGGACTTATAGTACTTGTTTATAACAAAAATGTATCGATATACTTTAAAGTGTTTAAATGTAAAGATATACTTTAAAGTGTTGTGAGTGTTGAACTTCTTCGTTATCATTGTGTCGCCAGTGTAAACACTGGTCTTACAACCGTGGAGAACATCAAAAGTAGTTCGGCAAAAATGCAAAGTTACACAAAAATAAATGGTCAAAAATGATGTAATGTAGAACACATCGACCGATAAAATGAGACATCACGCGCAGCTTGTAATTATATAATTTGAAATATTATGTGGCAAATAACAACATACACAGCACCAATTCCAATTATTTCTCATTCATGAGAATAAAAATTAAACAAAATCATCATTAACAAGAATGTAAATTTTAATTAACAATGTCATAAAGGAACAACGTGTCAACTGCACATGTTTATTCAGCGACATTTACACTTTTTAAATGTCGCTGATTTATTTAATGACATTTAAATTCCATGAATAGGAGTTCATTATGGGAAAACATACAAAAACAGAAAACATGATATTAAATGATTTTACAAAACCATACAACCAAACTTGTATGAATAACCAATTGATACGTTGTCATGATATCGTAAATAACAACCAAATTCTGAAGTAACTAAAAATTAACAAGTGTTTAAAATGAACAATTTTAAAGTAGAAGTTATATAACATAAATCCTAATAAATAAATTTACATGAGTTCAATATTTTTTAATGGAAAACCCAATAATGCAACAGTGCAAGCGTTATATCAGTTATCAGTGCAAGTGCACATGCAAAAACAGAGATGTCGCAGAGACAACGGAAACATGGCCCATTCACCAAGGACGACGATCTGTCGAAAGTTTAATGGTGGTCATTGTAACTTCTTAAATTGCCGCTTAGTTCTTGCTTGTCTTATATGTTTTTCTAGAGAACATTTCGCCATTGACCATCCAAAAAACTGACAGGCTCACAGGTGATAGACTGCACTGCATCATCCTCATTGATTAACAAAGCCATTGCTTCCACTGAAAAAGGGGGTCTTCAGGTACAAGTTGGGTGTCATCTACTTCCAGAAGATGATTTTGACCGTGCTTTTATTTTAAATGGTATAAAACATGGTTTTCACATCATGGATGATGATTTTGAACAGTTTATTATCCCAGATGAGAGAAATAATTATTCCTTATGTAATCAATTTTGTAACCAAGTTGAACAAAAAATACAATTTGAATTGGATCATGGCAATTATGTAGTATGTGATACTAAACCACTGCATATAAGCTCATTAGGTGCAATCCCCAAGTCAAATTCTAAAGTTCGCTTAGTTCATGATGTCAGCCAACCATTTGAGTCGCATTGAAGTATCTGTTCATTTTGCGGGATGTTTTTACAGGCGATACTTCTTCGGTCAAAGCAGCCGCCGATCTCTTTATCCCTTTCCATTTTTCCAGTGCGGAAAAAATTCCCGCCAATTTCATTCGGTACTCATTATTATATATCGTTACAATGTAGGTGTATTCGTAACTACTTGGATATTAACACAACGACACAAAGACGATGACAGTTGTTTCCCTTGAAATAGAAGTTACTTAGATATATTAGGCTAGTATAAGGATATAATTTGGGATTAAAGAGTATCTTGAAAGTAAAGTCTCATTGCTAAAGATACCTGTCTGTATGATGGATGTTTTCAAATATAAATGGTGGTCCATTTAATATTTGTTAAAATTGTATGGGCTACAAGTATTATTTATGTACTTTAAGCAAATAAAGTTTATATATATTATTATTATTTGTCACATAATTTGTTGACCAATATTGTTCCTTGCACGTTTCATTATATTGTATATTTTAGAGATTATCTAGCTTTGAAACATGACTAACTTGTTCTGAGAAAAAATAAACTGGACGAAAAAATATAAAAAAATTAAAGACATATTATATGCTGCTTCGCAATGAAAAAACTGGACGAAAACAGAAAAAAATTAAAGACATATTAGATGTTGCTTCGCAAATATTTGGATTTAATTGAATGTGAATATTACGTGAAATTGTAAACATTGGAACAAAAAATAAATTTCAGCTGGATAATTTTTTATTTTTTTTAAAAAAAAAAAAAAAAGGTTCTTAAAACTTTTCGCAATGGAAAAAAAACTTTTTCAACAGATTTGGATTTTTTAATCGTTTTTCTACATGATGTAAAAAATGTTCAAATTCTTTGGACAAACAAAGTTTATTTTACTATTTTTTTATTTTTTTTTTTTTTTTTTTTGCGTAAAAATGATTGTATTAAAATACACAAATAGTTGTTTTATTCAAGACTGCAATTATAGTAATTAAAAACTATGATAAAGAGGATGTACTTACAGTTAATGGTGGTCGTTTCTCATTAAATTCGTGTCAATTTAATATCGATATCTCATATCATTTTAGCACAGACGATGCAGCGAAGATACCAACACCCCGATAAAACGAAAATTGTGTATTACTATTTTCCAGCACATAAAAACCTTCTAGATTTATTGGATTCTAGAAGCACACTTGCATAGGGGCGAAACGTAACTTTTCTTCTGTTGAGACGAAACGTCAATTCACTTTCTTTCAACACTCAGATACATTCACTCTTCTTAAATTGTGCGCTTTTCACTCTACAGATGCTGAATGTGTATTTAACTATTTTCCACCACACTGAAAAACTTCTAGATTCATTGGATTCTAGTGGCGCACTTTCACTGGGACGAAACGTAACTTTTCTTCTGTTGGAACGAAACGTTAATCCCCCCCTTTCAACACCCACACTCGATCAGTAATACAAATTTAATGACTATTTTCTTAATAAAAGAATTTACTTTGTTAAACGCAGTAGCATACATCCAGGAAAATACTTATAAAGTGCAAACGAACTAACACCCCCAAAAAGGAATATAATGATCCATACCACCATTGTGGGGGTTGTTCATTCTCACGAATGATTTCTTCCTTTACATCTGTTTCATCGGCGACAGGTTTACTAGATTGGAACAGAAGCACTGACATATATAACACCTCTGGTAAATTTGTTAGCCACTCGCTTGTTTTATTTGGGGGGGGCCTCGGTGGCCGAGTGGTCTAAAGCGCACGCTTACGGATCACAGTGCCTCTCACCGCCTGGGTTCGAATCTCAATCGGGACAGATCCTAGTGTGAGAAAGTTTGTTAGTTCGCTTGCCGAAGGTAGGTGGTTTTCTCCGGGCACTCCGGTTTCCTCCACCATCCCAGAACTGACCGCCTCGAAATAAGTGAAAGATTCTTGACTGGGGCGTAAAACACCATTACTCCACTCCACTCGCTTGTTTTATTGAAAATAAACATGACCAATGCTTCATTTTTTAAATACTGACATTGAGTCGTATAACGAGCATAGCAATCCAGCATTCCAAAGGACCGTTCAGATAATTTGTTGTTGAGAATAAATGATTGTCTCTCTTTGATATCATTATTTATTTCATAGAAACATTCACATTAACTGCTCTTTCACTGCTGTTTTAAATAACTTGTTATATGGCTCACCAGAACAGATATATATCCAATATTTTGGTCATCCGAAGACATCATATATGTCCTGATCTTCTGGATTGAAGTTTCATCGAAGGGAAATCCAGATAGGTCCTAAAATATCCATAGCAACACGAACAAAAGGTTCCCTAATAATTGGCAAGGAACACGTGATGCTTTAAGTGGTTTCCGGCTTGAAACAACCTTTTTACAAATGTCAGAACTTCAACAAAACCTCTGATCAATAGAAATAATTCAAAACTCTATTAATAGTTTTAAAACATCCAGTATGAACAGCCATTACAGAATCGTGTGCTTAAGACAAAACATTTTGACGCTATGATATTTGAGATAGAAGCTGTGAAAATGTGTGAAGCTTTTCTTCCCCGAAAAGATGAGTAGTGACTTTTCCTGTCTGAGTTGCAAAGTTTACTGTATGGTTTAGCTAAACACCAGCGAAACCCATCTTTTCTGTAATTACTAAGCTCAGACGTTGAAGCGTTAATAATCTGAGGGCACCCGCCCCCATTCTGACCATTTCCACAGTGTTGAGCGTCTCTTCTTTTTTTTTTGAAATACATGTGATACTGCAACCCAAGGGTCGAGGTTCAAATCCCAGTGGAGCGACTTTTTTTTTTTTCCTGAATTTTTATGACTTACAATGGTGCATGGAAGAAACTTTTGAATATTTACTTTTTAGGTTGCCATAGCTTCATTGACCTAAATAGTTGAAAACCTAAAAAATTTTCTTCTCCAAAACCTTCACTGAGATAAAATCTGATTTGATTTATTATTATTCTTTGTGTGTTGCATTATTTGTGAATCAAGTTCAGAGAATTTCGTTTCAATCAAACATTCAATATTTTAACACGTGTAGGCCTCCATGTATGTGTGTACATTTTAGGAAATGACAATGCAAAGATGGAACAAGACCTGATTCCCGACTCCCGCAAATAAAAGGTTAAAAAAAATTAAATTATTTAATCATATTTCAAAACATATTGTAATGTATTCTCATCTTGGGAAAGGCATTTTTTATTGGTGTTTGTCGGCTGGAACAATCACATCGTCGTTTCGGGAATTCCCATAACAAACACTAAATGAGATTAACGTGAAAAACGTCACTTCCTGTTTTCATCAGAAAAAATGTCTTTGATGTTGAACTAGTGTACCAACAAGATTCTGTCTTACACGATTTTCTCGGCAGTAAACATAAATTTTTATCAACTTTATAGAAAATTAAAGCACTTATTTGAGGTATGATTTTATTGAGTTGACTTAGAAACGTAAATACATTGCACATACCTGTTTCAGGTTACGATGCAATGGCGCCAATACACATTGAACAAATTATTGGCTGATTATACTCCCCATTCCTTAATGGTTTACAAGTTTATTTGTGATTCCTCAAACAAAGACCTAAATTATGGGTGAAATTTGAATCCTACACAGAAAATCTTGAAATAATGGCAGAGTCTTGATTAAAAGAAAATGCATTGTTCCTAGGATTGAAACACGAGTTTGAGGTTGTTCACTGCATTGTTATTTGGATTGTGCGCCAATCTGTTCACTGCATTGTTATTGGATTATGTGCCATCTGTTCACTGCATTGTTATTTGGATTGTGCGCCATCTGTTCCTGCATTGTTATTTGGATTGTGCGCCATCTGTTCACTGCATTGTTATTTGGATTATGTGCCATCTGTCACTGCATTGTTATTTGGATTGTGCGCCATCTGTTCACTGCATTGTTTTTTGGATTGTGCGCCATCTGTTCACTGCATTGTTATTTGGATTATGCGCCATATGTTCACTGCATTGTTATTTGATTGTGCGCCATCTGTTCACTGCATTGTTATTTGGATTGTGCGCCATCTGTTCACTGCATTGTTATTTGGATTGTGCGCCATCTGTTCACTGCATTGTTATTTGGATTGTGCGCCATCTATGCTACATATCACATCCTCTGAAGAGAGAATATTTTCTCAATGATATAAAGATATTTACAATTTATTCTAAATTTATTCACTAGTGTATTATAGATGTAAATTGATGACAAAGACTTGCACCAAAATTTTAAGTTCAGTTTTGTAGTCGTGCATAAATTTGGTAACAGGTGAAAAAATTCAGGAATTTTTGATGTCATTTCTCAATGCAAGGTGCCAGATAAACAAATATGTATAATGGCATTTGCTCATTTATTATAAACACTAAAAAGTTAATAATGAAAAATATGAAATAAACACATAAACAGGTGAGAGACATAATGATGTTTTAAAAACAACAAAAGAAATTATGATTGTGATAATAACATCAAAATTACAGGTCTAAAGCTATATGTTAAATAACTACGAGTATTGAAAAATAAAATTTATTGGTACTTACAATACAATCAGTTTGGGTAGAATTTTCAAATTAAAATTTTTAAAGAAATTTATAATAAACCTTTTTTCTCACAGTACTTTGGATTATTATTGGTTTATTATAATATGTAATAAAAATATTTAAAAGTTTTATAATCTTTTTACCGTTAATAAGAATGCTTCTTTAGATAATTAAGTAAATAAAAAACAAGATCAGTTAATAAACAAAAGCTTGTTAATCTGTAAAGTTTATAATTCATTAAATTGGATATTGGCTATTGATTTTCTTTGAAGTGATATACTATAAATCTTCTGTTTAGAAGACTATCGCCTGCTGTCATAGTCCGTCACAACTGGTATGTTGTCCATGCCGGTAGGTAGTAGTACCGTTATTATTATATATTAAGTTGATGTTATAACTTGTTCTGTTAAGAATTGGCCTTGCTATCACTACTGACAGATTAATACCAAAGCTTCTCAACATGTAAAGCATTTAATCAAAATTGATAACCAGGTTGTAATCGTTAAAATGTCCAGTTGTTACAAGTCCGGTGTCCTGACAACAGTGATAAGACCTTTATGCATTAACAACTTGTGACACAGAAGGAAAGTCGAGAAATCTTTTGTTGAATTTATGTGAACAATGAAAGCAAATATATTGTAATAGTTACTTATCAGTATATAGTATAAAACTCTACAAGGTATATAAAGGAGAGTAAGATAAACAAGAATGTGACACTATAGTGGGCCAGTCCATATAGCTAGTGATCTACGAGAGGACCCAGGTATAGATTTGTATAGTATGACAAACATTTGTTTGTTTGTTCAATAACTATATTTCATTAAAAATGTAAAGAAGTCCAAGTGGCAATCTTATTCTGTGTTAATTTACTTATAAAGGGTTTTAAAATTGTCTTGTTTACTGTGATAAAAGAGAGAAGAGTGTTATTTGTAATTTGTCCATCTGAGGATAGGTGTGATCATCTAAAAAGGTGTTATAGGATATTAACATAACTATATGTGAGTAGGACCAGATGTTTATAACGGTCATTGTTTTACTGTGATTAAAGGGAGAAAAGTGTTAATTCTTTATTCTTAGTTGTCCATCTGTGGAAAGGTGTGACCAGTGTTGACTATTTATCCTGTGAAGGTGTTAGGACTAAAGGATATTTATGTATATATAAACATATTTATGTATAATATATATTATACTAGGAACAGATCAGGTTCAACTTTACAAAGAGACGGAAGAAAAGCAAGTTAAAATATTTATACTATATATAGCTTATTTCTTCACTACAGTATAATATTATATGAAGGTTATACATGAATTGTTGATCAGAGCTTGATGATTTGTTCAGCTTGATACCACACATTGGTTTCAATTAGTTCAAGAAAAAAGCAATATTGTAGAAGATTAATATTTCATTGATTTTGGTTTTATTTGGTGAATGCTGTTGATTATCCTGATAGAAAAACAAATAACTACGATGTGTGTATATGTGTGTGTTTAAACCAGTGAATGATGGACTACATTAAATCGAATGTATTTTTTTGTATTTTGATTAAAAAGCTAACGCTTATTACATTTGTCAGTATTTGTTAAAAATTATTTTTCTTAAGTGGATTTTCAGAAAAAATACGATGCAATAGATAGACTAATTTAAAATGTGAGCATAATGTGAAAAAGAGATTATTTTACAGTTTTAAAAAATGACTTGTATTTGATCAAACTAGTTGGATAGAAAATTTTATGAAATGGTTATTAGAACTAAGAGTTTAAGGAGTTTAGTAGGATTTCTGCGGTTGTTATGGCAACAGGTTTGATCATTGGATATGCCCCCATGTCAAATATCAACCCTGGATGGAAAGACTTACAGTTAGATGTCCGTTCTATAAGTCGAGGTGGAACTGGGCGACGGACAGTCCAGTTTCCACTATACAGGAAAAGAAGACATTATGGTCTAGCACGAACTATTGTATGTAGGAGTGCAAAGATACATAACAGGTATAGTAAGAGAAATTGAACATTAAGAATTCATTTATATAAGAAAATACAAATTAATGGATAATAGTGTTTTATTTTCCCTGATTCTATTTTATTTATTTATTTATTTTTATTTTTTTTTAACGAAAGTTTATTGTTTATATTGTCTTTGATGTTTTTTATTTTCCATGATTTATCACCAGATCCTTTTATAAAGCTTAAGTCTAACTGAATGTTTATGATGATAAATCACCTCTGTACACTAAGAGTACTATCCAGAACTTGCCCTTTTAGGATGCAGGGTAAAATGTAAACTATCAATGTTTTGACCATGGCAGATTTAGAGTATTACTACAACTCATTTAAAAGTTCTAAAGCCTTGTTAAAAAAAAAAAAAAACAAAAACAAAAAAAAAAAAAAAAAAAAACAATATTCATTCATTGAGTCAAAATTTTAAAAAATACTGTAGAATCATTAATATTCATTGGGTTAAAATTTCATGGTTTTGCATTTTTAAAAAATTCTATTGGTAAAAATTTTCGTGGAATTCAGTTTTGTGAAAATAAATCTCATTGAAGGCAATGGAAATTAAAAATTTTCAATGACATTTAATTTCGTGGTTTTCAGTAACCCACGAAAATAACGAAATTTAATCCCCCACGAATATTTGTGATTTTACAGTACTATATTCTGTTTCCAATTCCATTTTCTGTTTTTGAAACTACAACTTGTATGGTAAATTTACCCAAAATAAAAATATTATATAAATAGAGATTCAGTGGGTACTGGAGTATTTTCAGCATTTTATATCAACTTGAATAGTAAGTCACTGAAATCTGAAATTAAATTATATTTCTGTTTTTGAGAGGCATAATGTTTTAAATGAACTTAAAGTGGTAATTTGATCGAAGTTCAGTCCTTCAAAGTAAATACTAGTATCATATTTGTAAATATACATTTTATTGTCCCCTTCTGATTGGGAATATAAGGCTATAACATAATTTTATGATAGTTTATGATATAATAACATGGAGTTCATTAACCTAATTCACAGCTCATTTCATGGTTCTGTCATCAGCATTCTTGAATCACGGAGTTGGAATTTGCGAGAGTCCTGTATTAGTTTATATGAATTTTTTACCATGCATGATAATATGTATAAGATTTGAGAATTTTTTATTACCATTGTCATTTCTGTCAGCATCTTCATTTTTAAATTAAAGATTTATTTTTCATTAAGCAAGCTGAGGGGCCGCTGGGTGTAAAATAAGTGTAATGGTTAAGACTTACAAAAAGTACTAATATGAACATCAGTACTAGATAATATTTTGTCATTACTGACTATAAGAATGATTCTTGTCAAAATTGGATTGTTTTGTAATTAGTGGTCTCAATATGTTTATGTTTTAATTGTGTCTTTAATTTCTATTCTTTTGTTTGCTTGTTATTTTGTGTTATTGCATTAGCTTTTGCCAAGTAAACATGGTCCAGCAAAGATCACTTTGTTTTGTTAAAATGGTTACATACAACAAATGCTTGAAAAAAAACATGGTCCAGCAAAGATCACTTTGTTTTGTTAAAAAATGGTTACATACAACAAATGCTTGAAAAAAAAACATGGTCCAGCAAAGATCACTTTGTTCTGTTAAAAAATGGTTACATACAACAAATGCTTGAAAAACAAGAAACCAAAAAATCACTATTGGAATTAAATTTCACTATTTTTTAGGGTAAGAAAGATCTCATTAATAAGTTTACTCATCATTTAAAAACCCTTAATTGGATTTATTTTCATAAAAACAAAATTCTACAAAAGTGTTTTACAACAAAATTTTATGAAATACAGAAAACCACAAATTTTACACCCCATGATTAATATTGATTCTACAGTAGAATTAATTCAATTTCTGAAAAAGAGAAATGTAAAGAAAAAGTAGGATTGATGGAATAAATTATTTTGATTAAAAACTCAATCATTAACTGGTCAGATAGAGTCAAAAGGTGAAGAATTAAGCAATAATGTTTGTTGACAAACTAGTTTATTACAAGTCTGTTCAGGATATTATAATTGATTTTAGACAGGTTTTCATTGTGTTGTTGACACTAAATTTGGACAAAGGATTGACTTTATAACATAAAATACCTGCTGTAGTATAAGTTAATACATTCCATCCTATATTGAGAAGATTATTATTTTTCTTCATTAAGTAGACAGATTTTGTTATCTCTCACCCAGCAGTATGAAGTCTCCAATGATGTTTGGTCAGTTTGTTGTAATTGTTGATTTAGATGCCAAGTAGTGTATGAATCAATATGTCTTATCTGGCATGTAAAATTAATCCTGCTTGTCCATCTATCTAGCCTGATTTGTAATACTATTTTAATGTGAAATTTCATAAGCTCTTTTTCACAGTAGGTTGGATTAATTTTATGCTGTATTTCAATATCAAAAGGCTTTTTTTAATTTGTTTTCAGAAAACTGACTTTTAATTCAAAATTGAATATTTCTTCTTTGCCTCAAATTAGATAAAACATTCTATCTTGTGATTTAATGTGTGTATTTTCCTTTGTATGCAAAATCAGAATGATTAAAATATTTAAATAAAAACATAATTGGAAATATATCTGCATTGTGTATCTTTAAGAAAACATCAGTTGACTGATGTGATATTCAAAGTACATGTAGATCTTAAGATTGAGATAAACCCGTGATTTTTATACTGCTTATAAGTACAATAGACAAACCATCAGCAAACTTCTTTTTTTCAAAATTTGATCCTGTTGGCCTTTTATGGTAACATGTTAAAACAGGAAAGATAAGCTTTGTAAAAATCATGAGGAAAAAAAATATCATAGGTCATCATGAGAGCAGTTTATTAAGTCTGAAACTCTAGGATCTCGCCAAAGAACATTTAGTGTATATGAGATTAGGAAAAAAATCATGATTATGAATAAATATGAACTTATTTAACAATTATGTAAGCATCAAGGTTGTGTTAGCAGCAAACCAATAAATGGATGGTAACTATAAAATATAATCCTTTAATATTGTGAGAAGTAACATACTTTTTTCAAATAGTTCTGACGAAATTGCAAAGAAAGAGCTGAATTTGCTTACTAAGAATAATCACCTTGCATCTTTCATTAATTAACCTTTGTAAGTTATAAAGACTGTAAGCATTGATGTTCTGTGTGAAATTTGTTTATATTAAACTTTTGAAGATCTGGATTTGCCGGCAGACAAACTATAATGTTGCTGTGTATACAACTCTTGTTGGCCTAACAAAACTATACTATGTACCATGTGTAAGCATTACAGATTTATTATACCTGTTTTATGGCTAAAAGCAGGGTAGAATAATCACCATAGATTTACATCTTAGTAAATATTATACCTTATAACAAGTAATTGTGATGACTATTTAACAAAAAGATGAATCCCTGGGAGACCTGTCCTTATTTCTGTTAATATTATTTGTCATGCTCATAAAATAGGTTCTTAGAGATTTTGTTTTAGTTTAAAATGTCAGACTTTGTATCATTATATTCTTGTTACTAAGGATTGCCTGTTGCTATGGTAATCTGTATAAACACTTAGTGATCGATTGACAGTTGTCTGTTTAATTTTTTGTTGTTTGATGTATTTTGTCTCAGTAGGAATTAAATTTGTAAATTGTTTAGTAGGTCTTTAAACTTGTTTTCTAGAAATTCTAATAGTTTTTTTTTTGAATAATTCATTTCTTTAACAAGATTTTAAATTCTTTGTTTTTACAATCATGCTTAGTGATATTCAGGAATGAATTCTGTTAAGAAAACTTGCTTCATCATTGATCATTTAATCATTATATGATCTCATACGCGTGAATGATTAGAAATCCTGTATCTTTTAAAACCACAGTATAAATCAACATAATAAACTATTTTTTTATGATCTCAAAATGAGTTTTGACTGAAGAACAGTGGTATTACAGTTTTATGGTAATACATTTCTAAATGATGTCGGAAATGATTTGAATAATGTATTTAACAGTAAATTTATCCTGCACTTTTCTTGTTTCTTGGGTGGTTTTAGAATTTTGATAAAGTAATAAACCTGATTTTAGAATAGGTTTACAGTTAACTAGTTTAGCTTGTTCCAAATATACACAAAAATGTTAATTTTTTAAATGTCTATTGGTCTATTCTAAAAATACGTAAAATAGAAACTAAATTTTTCAAATTCGTTTCAAATTATAAAACTAAATTTTTCAAATTTGTTTCAAATTATAAATTTGTTTCCTTTGTTTTGATGTAAATTACTTGTTTAGTGAAATTAAACAAATATACAAAACAGAAAAACAGCAAAATCAACTTTAAAGCTTTATGGTTTTATTAAATGAATCTCAAGTCATGAACAAAACTTTGTTTCTTTTTTGTGAAGACCAAAGATTACTGGGTATAATGTATACTATGTTTAACATAGAATAAAGTTGAACTTCAAAATGAATATGCAGTTATGACCCATTGTTTTAGCATAAAAATATTGATCATTTGAAGGCAATAGCTTATAGTTTTTGTCGAGCCTGGCATTGCCATAAGGTGAGACTTAGGTGTTACTTTTCTGGTGTCGTCGGAGTTGGCAGTGGCGGCAGAGTGTCAAAATGTGAAAGTTTTATGTTAAAGTATATTTTTTACTCGATCAAAACCTAACCAGGCGAGATATTTAAATCTGTGGAATTCTTGTTTCTTTCATATGATTTCTATCATTAAAAACCATGTGTAAATACCCTGGTATCTAAAATTCAGGGTTTCTTATCAACATTACAGTAAGACTTTAATCATTTAATAATAGTTTGTCTTAAAACTGAAACCAAAAGTTAAATGATTTGAAATAATTAACACCAAATTTAAAAAACAAGAAAAGCTTTGTATAATTAAATTTGTTTATTTACAAAATGTATATCCTTGTTTACATGATAGTAAAAACTAAAGGTGTCTATTGTTACAGGAATACAGGAATATTCAGTGAGATATATATATATATAATCTTGACAGATGTTTTTTGTGTAATATTTGATGTATCTATTTATGTGTGATGCGAGAAAAAAATAATTTGATAAAGTAGAGAGTAGAGATAAAAGTCAATACAAAGACAATTATGCAAATAGATCATAAATAATTTCAGCTTGGTATACCTGAGTAACATTATTAAATTACTTCAATCAATTGAAAAATCAATTATTTTGTTATCATACCTAGGAATGAAATCAGGTATAGGGTTACATTTCCATCAGGACAAATTCATTTTTATACCAAGTGTGATCAAAAGTAATCAATTTTATCATTGGGTGGGACAAAAAATAATAATAATAAAAGAATTATTGGGGTTTCCACCAACATGAAGGATCATGAATGCTTTTTTTTTTTTTATATATGACCAAACTTGTAGCATTTGACATGGTTTTAAAGTGAAAGTATGTATGAAATACTAATACATATATCATTACTCCCAATTCTGTACACAAATCATTCAACTCATAAAGCTCCTATTTCTCACATTTATTGAATTTTTATGTATCACTTATCGTATAAATGTATTGATTTACAAATTTTATTAAAATTCTTTAATTTTATGGCTGAATCCCTGTTTTATCCTGTTATTATACTATAAAGAATACAGAAATTTTGACACCCATAAAAACTCCGGGGTTTTATCTGGATTTTTTATTGTAATATTGGAAAAAAAAAAAACATCTGATTATTCTGATAATACATATGCATGCACTGGAAAACTATGAATGTTTGTTTTGTTATTTTTAATTTGAATATTGATTTTTTGAAATGTGTGTGTGTGTGTGTGTGTGTGTGTGTGTGTGTGTGTGTGTGTGTTTTAATGGAAGTGAATAATAAATGCATCTATGAAAACTTTTTTCCTTATGATGATTTGTAAATAAACTTAATTCAAGTAATAAATAAATGTAAAAGAATAGGAAGAGTCATTGTCTACTCTGATAAGGAACATCTGATGTTGGTTTAATTTACCAGTTTATCTAAAATTGAATATTTTACAGAAATACTTCAGCCTTAGGAAACAGTAAAGTGATTTGCCTATCTGTCCATCATTATTCTTTCACATGGTGTTTTGAAACCTAAATATGGATGCTTGTACTGTAAGTCTAGGAGGGTGAACATATGATGAGGATTTTATTTGTGCAAATGTATACCAAAATAACTTTTAAAAATCCTTCTAAACAAACCTGGGTAAACAAATAATTAGTCTAAATTGAACTAAGATTAAACCAAAAGCTTGTCTAAACCAAACCAAAGTAAACCAAAAACTTGAATAAACTCAACCTAAGTACACCAAAAACTTGTCTAAACCAAACCAAAGTAAACCAAAAACTTGCCTAAACCAAACCAAAGTAAACCAAAAACTTGTCTAAACCAAACCAAAGTAAACCAAAAACTTGCCTAAACCAAACCAAAGTAAACCAAAAACTTGTCTAAACTAAACCTAAGTACACCAAAAACTTGAATAAACTAAACCAAAGTAAACCAAACCAAAGTAACCAAAAACTTGAATAAACTAAACCTAGGTACACCAAAAACTTGTCTAAACCAAACCAAAGTAAACCAAAAACTTGCCTAAACCAAACCAAAGTGAACCAAACCAAAGTAAACCAAAAACTTGAATAAACTAAACCTAAGTACACCAAAAACTTGTCTAAACCAAACCAAAGTAAACCAAAAACTTGTCTAAACCAAACCAAAGTAAACCAAAAACTTGCCTAAACCAAACCAAAGTAAACCAAAAACTTGTCTAAACTAAACCCTAAGTACACCAAAAACTTGTCTAAACCAAACCAAAGTACACCAAAAACTTGCCTAAACCAAACCAAAGTAAACCAAAAACTTAAATAAACAAACCTAAGTACACCAAAAACTTGTCTAAACCAAACCAAAGTAAACCCCAAACTTGAATAAACTAAACCTAAGTACACCAAAAACTTGTCTAAACCAAACCTAAGTACACCAAAACTTGTCTAAACCAAACCAAAGTAAACCAAAAACTTGCCTAAACCAAACCAAAGTAAACCAAAAACTTGTCTAAACTAAACCTAAGTACACCAAAAACTTGAATAAACTAAACCAAAGTAAACCAAAAACTTGCCTAAACCAAAGTAAACCAAAAACTTGAATAAACTAAACCTAAGTACACCAAAAACTTGTCTAAACCAAACCAAAGTAAACCAAAAACTTGAATAAACTAAACCTAAGTACACCAAAAACTTGTCTAAACCAAACCTAAGTACACCAAAAACTTGAATAAACTAAACCAAAGTAAACCAAAAACTTGCCTAAACCAAACCAAAGTAAACCAAAAACTTGAATAAACTAAACCTAAGTACACCAAAAACTTGTCTAAACCAAACCAAAGTAAACCAAAAACTTGAATAAACTAAACCTAAGTACACCAAATACTTGTCTAAACCAAACCTAAGTACACCAAAAACTTGTCTAAACCAAACCAAAGTAAACCAAAACTTGAATAAACCAAACCAAAGTAAACCAAAAACTTGTCTAAACTAAACCTAAGTACACCAAAAACTTGTCTAAACCAAACCTAAGTAAACCAAAAACTTGAATAAACTAAACCTAAGTACACCAAAAACTTGTCTAAACCAAACCAAAGTAAACCAAAAACTTGAATAAACTAAACCTAAGTACACCAAATACTTGTCTAAACCAAACCTAAGTACACCAAAAACTTGTCTAAACCAAACCAAAGTAAACCAAAACTTGAATAAACCAAACCAAAGTAAACCAAAAACTTGTCTAAACTAAACCTAAGTACACCAAAAACTTGTCTAAACCAAACCTAAGTAAACCAAAAACTTGTCTAAACCAACCTAAGTGAACCAAAAACTTGTCTAAACCAAACCTAAGTGAACCAAAAACTTGTCTAAACTAAACCTATGTACACCAAAAACTTGTCTTAACCAACCTAAGTGAACCAAAAACTTGTCTAAACTAAACCTAAGTGAACCAAAAACTTGTCTAAACTAAACCTAAGTAAACCAAAAACTTGTCTAAACCAACCTAAGTGAACCAAAAACTTGTCTAAACCAAACCTAAGTAAACCAAAAACTTGTCTAAACCAAACGTAAGTGAACCAAAAACTTGTCTATACCAAACCTAAGTACACCAAAAACTTGTCTAAACCAAACCTAAGTAAACCAAAAACTTGTCTAAACTGAACTCAAGTGTAAACCAAACACCTTTCAAACCAAACCTGAGTAAACAAAGCTTTGTGGTTTTCCATGGTTATTTTGGTTTCTTCCACTGTCTTATAAATGACTCCCTTTATATGAGTGGATGAATCATGGCACAGTTATACTCTAGTCCATTTTCTGATTGGTCTAGAAATGGCTTGCATTGTCATACCTAACCTGAGGTTTAACTCCTGATGTAGAATTGGATATATACAAGTTCTTTGATACAAAAGATTGTTGTTATTGTTTTGGACAAAATGCATGATGACCAAACTATTGCAATAACTGTATAATTGTAGAATGTTTTATGTTGTGTTTTTACATAGTTTTGACATATTGATAGCTTAAGTGGGGACAAGGGTAAATTATTAAGCTATATGTCACTTTCTAAAAGCATATTGAAATTCAAAGTTTTTTCTTTTTGTATTTTTGTAGACGTGGAATTTCACGGGTGTCATTAGATGATCGAGCTTTCCAAACTTTGGAACATACAGAGCCAGCTATCTTGCCAGCTGATTACCTCAGAAGTGTAAATGAGGCACTCACTAGGTAAGTTATATCTCACTAACTTGAATTAAAGAAGGACTTAGGTCAAACTAACAGTTATGAGATGTAAGAAATCATGGTAACTTAGTTATAGACTAGTTACTACAACTAGTGAACAAAGTTTCGACTTTCAACTGTAACCACTACTTGGTCGAATAAAAATTTCAGTTTCAGTTTGAAATTGATTAATATTAAAAGGACTCCATCCTTTCTAGTCCCGATGTACCAGTTTTATGCAGAATGAAATTTCTAGATGGTATAATTGTTAGCGTAACAGAATTAAGTCAGATTATTGTGAAAAATGATTGGTGTCATTATGCATGATTAAAAAAAATTGAGTCTTTAAACTGCATGAACACCTCCAGTAAGACTTGAGTAAAAATTAGTTACTTTGTGGCTTGTTCTATTTTTAGCTCAACTGGCAACAGCCAGCTGAGCTTATGGTATGGGGAAGCATGCATGCATCAACTTCAATTTTCAGTTCTGAAATAACTTGACCAAATGAAACCAAATGTGGTGTGGGAGATTCCTAGGTGGAGTAGGTTAAAGTCTGTGATTTTCCGCAGATTGTAAATCCAAGTTGGCCACATTTACTATGAATAGAAAAAACAGTAAAATGACCATTACATATTTATTTGTTAATTAGTTAATTTCATTCAGATTTTGTATGTACAAAGTAGAACTCTGGGCATTTAATATATTTAACGTTTTTACATAACATATTTTGTGAGCATATTATTAGCACAATATGCAAATTAGCAGCTAAATATAGGTATTCTTTGAAAAACTTAACTGAAACCACTGGACCAAATGAAACCAAATATGGTGTGGAAGGTCCCTAGGTGGAGAAGATTAAAGTTTGTGATTTAATGCTAAATTCAAGATGTCTGCTATTACTATAAATAGAGAGGAAAAAAAAGCAGAAAATGACCATTTTTGTTGGCACTTTATTAGCAAAGTGAGCAAACTAGTAGCTAAATATAGCCAATTCTTTAAAAAACTACTTGTCTAAAATAAAATATTTTTTGGTGTTGAAGGTCACTAGGTGGAGTAGATTATTTAAGTTATTTAAGTATTTAGCAATACATTTGGTTAGTCTGGGCTTCATGTTTATAAATTCAATTAAAACTTTTCAAGTGCACAGAAAGACTAATGTATAAATTTATATTTTATTTTTTAAATTTTCATTTTTTAAGAATAAGAATCATTTTGTTAAACACATTTATCACATTTAACATCACAAATTTCTTTTAGATAGTTACCGGAACAAAAATTGTATATACTTTGTCATGTGCCCATTATGATTGCACAGAAAGTTAATTTCATTTGGAAATGGAATCATGTATGCTGATATTTTCCCTGAAAACAATTCATTCCAGGAATTTTCTATATAAATGTTCTAGTTAAAAACATTTCACACATTATGGGTAATTTGATCATGTAGTACGTCAATAAATTGCATTGTCAATTATGCTTCATTGATTGAAATATTTTTTAAAATTTACAAAATGAAAACATTTTGTTCTTCTAAAACTAAAATGATTTGTGGTATTTTTTAAACAATTGAATTTCTCTGTTATTCTATTCATGTATAGTTTTAATTTCTTTGTTTATTTTCATCACCTGACTACCTACAGTTATTGTATCTCTGTAAATGGAAAGTGTTAAATATAACACTAGATTTGAACACACCTAAATTATAAAACATCTCGTCATGATCATCATCAAAGTCAGAATATAATTATAAAATCAATAAATAAAGATTTTGTGTAGCTTAGTCAAACTGGATAACATAAAACAAATGTCAGATGTCAGACAGGCAGAGTTATATATTTTTTCCGGGAGTTAAATAAATTTTTCCCCCAGTTATACTGGTATATTTTTTTCCCCGAGTTATATACAATGTATATTTTTTTCTCCATACAGAGCAGTTACTTCCCAACACTTTTAACCTGTCATTATTAGGTAAATATTAAAAGTATCATGGAAGAGAAAAAAACTAAATCTAGATACAACTAATTATTGGTTTTTAGCTCAACTGGCTAAAGCTTGCTGAGTTTATGCCATTAAAAGTGTGTGTGGCCATGCATAAACTTTGATCTTCTCCTTTGGAACTACTGGACCATTCAAGATTAAAAATTTTATCTGGCATGTCAGCCCTATATATTCAAGATGACTGTAAATACAATAAATGTAGAGGGGGAAAATAGATAAATAGCCATTACATAGTATTTAGTTATGGATTGTTTCAATTGAACTTTATATTTAAAAAGTAGATATGTAACCAATTAACAAATGTGATGAGTTTTTAGACAATTTCTCGAATTGACCCAATTTTCACTTTTAGAGCAAATTTAATTTTAAGCAGATTGTTTAAAAATCTTTTCTGACATTGCTAGGACAAATAGAACTAAGATTGGTAATGACGATCCATGAATTGTATCTGGCTAGGGTGTCTGATTTCCAAGACGACTGCCATTACGATAAAAATAAAAAAAAAAAACTTATTAACAGACATTACATATTTATTTATTGGCCCATTTAGTTCAAATTTGATAGATAGAAAAAAAGGTATATTAATTGCCATGACATATTTTATTTCTTGACTATTTTTGTTCAAATTATGTATATAATATAGTTCATGGGTTCCATTTTCAGTCTTTCATACTTCGATATACTCAATTAGGATGGAACATTATTTTATACATAACAAAACATGGATACAAATAAGAAACTGGCAAATTATTATTAAAATATTCTAATTCTTATTACATCTGTATGTTCATATAAATAGATAAAACATTCTGTTGATCATCATGTGCTTTTTGCAACAATTTTCTCTATTATCTGAAAAACTAAACTGCTTGTAAACAATGTGGGTAGTTTGGTTTAACACTCTTAATTCAGTACTCCATTAAAATGAATCCATTAACAGTATTTCGAAACATAGTTAATGTAATCATTACATTTGAATTTTGTATTACAGTTATGGTGGTCATGATACTCCGTCTAACAGTGGTAGGTCATCACCAACAATAACAGAAACACAGAGTACGATATCTACAGAAAAAGTATGTTGGACTGGAAACACAACAGAGAGAAGTAGTACAGATTCTACATACTCCTGGGATGTAAGTATTAGTGAAGTGTAGGATGGGAGTTTCACCATAGTCAGGATTCTTCAATGCAATTAAGACAGTCTGTTCAGGAATGGTATAGAAAATCACAGTGCTAAGGCCCCCAAGTATGGACTTGCAATTTTCATTCTTATTTTATGTTTAGCAAGCAATTTATTCATGGATGGGCAGGGAAAATATAAATGTATTTTTTATTGTAAAAAAAATATGTTTAGAATTGAAATGACAACCAGTTGAAAAATGTATTGAAATCAATATAAGCCATTTTCTAACCATAAAGGAAAAATTTAAGCATTTTCCATATGCAAGAGGCATTATGTATTTTCTTTATGAGTAACCATTTTGCTTCAGTATGCTACTGCAATGCACCCAAATTTTTCTATGTAGGTTTTGATGTTAATATAGCCAATGTGCAATAAACAGATATTTATATTTCTCATGAAATTCCCATCTTAGGGTGGAGCGGAGTGGAGTAATGGTGTTTTATGTCCAGTCAAGATTCTTTCACTCTATAGAGACATTAAGTTCTGGGATGGTGGAGGAAACCAGCATACCCAGAGAAAACCATCAACTTTTGACATGCAAATAATACTACTAATAATAATGATAAGTTCAACAAATGAAATACATGTGTAAAGATTTATTGCTCCACAATATGACTTGGTATCCTTCCATTTATATTACATGAGATTCCATGGTTTTAATTAGAATCTAAAAAAAAAATTATTTTAGGAGTTTGATAAACAAGCAGCAAAGAAAGTACAATATATATTTGAAGAAATAGACTCTGTTTTATTTGAACAAAATTTAGAGGGACCTTTATATATCCAGAAAGAATGTCAAGAATGGGGGTCACAGTTTCCCCATCTACGGTATGTATCAAGTATTTGACCAAAAAAAAATAAAAAATTATGCAATCTTTAGATTTATCTGATTGGCAATGTCTCTAAAGTCAAAATTTGAATAACACTTTCATATTCAAATACAAAACCAAAGATGTTAAACAAACCTTATAAATCCTATACATAGTCTGTTTGACAATTGTTTTTTTTTACTTTGCTGGAAACTAGTATTTCCACCATCAAGTCACAGAAAACTGAGAAAAACACAAAAATTAGTCAATCAGTGTATTTTAGATAATATCTGAAAAAAATAAAGTTCAATTTGGGCCTTAGGATTAACTATTTTGAATATAATTGAGACAAACAAGTTCAAAAAATTTTTTGAAATTTCTTTTCCAGAATTTTAGGGCGTCAGTTGATTTCTCCCCAGGATGTAGGTTTTCAGGCCATAGAAAGAGAAAGTTCACGTCCATCAACGGGAACACTGGGATTGACTGATGTAACAGATCAAGACTTAGCATCTACACAAGAGTTACAGAGGTAAGATATAACAGGAGACTAGAAGATATAACAGGGGACTGAAAGATATAACAGTAGACTGAAAGATAATACAGGGGACTGAAAGATATAACAGTAGACTGAAAGATAATACAGGGGACTGAAAGATATAACAGTAGACTGAAAGATTGATATAGCAAGAGACTGAAAGATATAACAGGAGACTGAAAGATATAATAGGAGACTGAAAGATATAATTGGAGACTGAAAGATATAATAGGAGACTGAAAGATATAATTGGAGACTGAAAGATTTAACAGGAGACTGAAAGATATAATATGAGACTGATAGATCAATATTACAGAAGACTGAAAGATGGATATAACAGGAGACTGATAGATATAACAAAAGACTGAAAGATATAACAGAGACTGAAAGATATAACAGGAAACTGAATTCTTCTTATTAACTAATTGTCTATATAACAGTATCCTTGTGAAATATTTAAAAAGAACAATTGTCATGGTATTTCTATTGTTACTTTTGTTCAAGAGAAAAACAAAAAGAAAACAATAAATCTTTCTTTTTTTTCCTAACCTCCTCTTTCAACTCCTTCCTAAATCCTCTCCACCCCCTACCTATTGATCGATGGAGATGTTCACATTTTGAAAAACGGAACATTAATGTCTGTCACTAATCTAGCTCTAGTTAATATCCCTATGTTGTATTTGAGGTCACATGCCTCTGCTTTTTTGTGGGGTTTTAATTCCCCCCTCCAAATTACATCATCAAACATGCTAAACCCATGCTTACAAAATAGATTGATTCATATAATTTTGAATAACTTTTTTTCAAAACTCCTGATAAAATAGATTTATATAACTTAATGATAAACTTTAAAATTCTGTTTAATGTGCCATAAAAAATTGATTAAGATGCATTAGGAAATCATTCAAGTTTTTAGTAGTGAAAGCTTAAAATCTACTTATGTTTTAGAACAGCACTTAACATATCATAAACAAATTATGAAAAATAGTATTATAGATTTCTTGTTTAAGTTTGATGTTTTCAACTATAATGTGTTTTCATGACAACATAACCTAAAAACTTAATTACAATTTATTATGCAATGTTGTATGCATGATATGTTTACTGCGATCTGTTAATGTGTAAATGTTCATGTGTGACATACCAGTATGTAAAACGTATAATGTTACTATGATCTCGAATACACACATACATAATTTATATGCTAACAAACTATATTTTAAATTCATTTAAATACCAATCTCCAGACAGTTATTTTGTCCTTTTATCTTTAGAATCGGTATATAAAAAAAGTTTTTGGCTCATAAAATACACATTTTGTTTGCAGTTGTTATGTTGTAACAGTAACTTGTAGCATGTCTTAATTCATTACAATCTTTAATGATTCAAGTTGAACTAGGGTAATGGCATTTTTTCCCCATATAAATCAACATGTAATTTCCTAATTTTTTTTCTTTTTTGAAAAATAGGTATTTATAGAATTTTTGTACTTAGTTCTCTCAAAACTATCTAGAATGTATCTGCAATAAAATGGACTTATTTATAAAAAGTTCATTCTTAGCTAATTCATCCAAATATAATAAAAATGCTAAATATTCACTCAATACAGGACTTAAAGAAGGATACAAGCTTCAATCATCTTCTAGCTATTATATACTATGTTCAGTAGATAGCTAGGCCAGGATTTACTAGCCAGGGTCAAGTATTTCATTTGGATTGCCAAATGGAATTTCCCAATTTATTATCATGCAGTGATACAAAAAATATAATTATTTTGGAACTTTTAATGCAAATTCAAAACTACAGTATATGTACCTATATTCCACAGTGCCTCTTACCAACTAGGGTTTGAATCCCAGTAGAGTAGATTCTATTGTGTGAAAGGTTTTTTTAGTTTCACTTGCCAGAGGTCAGTAAGAATTTTCTCTAGGCATGTCGTTTTCCACCACTATTTCGTAACTGACAGCCTCGATGTCAGTTAAATAATCTTGACTGGGAATTAAAACACCATTATATCCAATCCTTTCCAAGGAACTTAAGTGGAAAGGGCACATACTGGTTAGAATTGTTAATTATA
>JARBDR010000089.1:0-24339 GCA_029721355.1 Tegillarca granosa
CAAACATTTTCAATTATATACAATGTCTTCTTTTAGAAGAAAGTACAAAGTATCAGCTAAATTTTGAATCAACAAACAGTGTGTCAAATGAAAACAAACAACTGTGAACAAGCTGAATTGTGTGAGTCATAGAGCGCGCACTCTGGAATGTCAACAACATGGAGAAGGATTTACAGACAGTGTTATCGGAATCACTATCCGTGATATTCTGGCCCGTTTTATAGGAACTGGTGATTTGTTTTGATAAATATGGATTTGAATGTTTCCTCCAGTGACTGGTCCTGCAAAAAATGCCGTGTTTAAAAATGCATTACTGATGTTGATAATTGGATGATGACTGTTGCGAAAGCGCGAAGTTTGAACTGATGGAGGCTGTACTAGATGATTGTGTGGATTTAATCTAGTTTATGCTGGCTGTCCATGGAGTATTTTGGAAATTTCTTTGTGTTGATCGGTATTTATGTGTCTTTTTGTTCTATGTAAACGTTATCGCCAATGTTTACGTCAGCCATGTTTGTTGTTATAGTAAAGACGGTGCGTAAGGATATAACTTAATTTTCACGCTTTTATGACGTCTCATTCAATACGATTTTTATTGTATGACCGTATTACATGGATTATTGAGTAGATTATATAATAATATCAAATATTGATTATTTTCAAATTTATTGTTTTTATATACATGAAATTACATTAATTTTTGTAGGAACCCACAGATGAAGTGTCTGATATACCTGAGTTGTATGATAAAGTGCCATATAACCCTCATTTAAGGTATAAATCTTTTGTATCTTATCAAATAACTGACTTATTATTGTGGTGAGTGTGATGTGATATGAACAGAAAAAAAACTTTTATTACAGGAGGCCAAACTTTTCTTTTTAACAGGTTCTTTTTTTTTTTTTTTTTTTTTTTGACATTATGAAAAATCAAATTTTATTAATGAGAAATCAGGGGAAATGAAAATAATTTGACTATCTGCAAGTCTTCCATATTATTCCCATTTTTAATTCATTTATGCTTAACTGTTCCATGGCAGTACTTATTTCTTTATTTACTTAGGAGGATCCATCAATTTAGAACCTCTTAAAAATATTTTTGGTTATTGTTGCATTTGGATCTGGGAACCATATATACCCTCTTCTGGTTTGTGAGCATAAATAGTGGTCATATTGATTACACCATTGGCAGTGATTAAACCACATGTTTTTGTATCAGTTTAATTGTTTGTAAGTTCTAAGAATAAACTGGGTTTTTTTGGAAGCCACAAGGTCAATTCAAGCTTAGAATTATTTTACAGCATCAAGCTCCTAACAGTAGATTGAAATGTTTTTCATGAAAACATTCATGGGAACATTTTGATTACAGTTAAATGAACATTTTGATTTGAATCATAAACATTAATTTTGAATGAAATTTTATTCACAGTATCTAAAAAATTTCAAACTGAAAATTGATGTCAGAGATTCAATGCATTCCTCTCTCTCTCTCTCTCTTCTCCTCTCTCTCTGTCTTCTCTCCTCTCATACTTATGTTAAGTGTCAAACTTTTAACTTGCAATCTTTGTTTATAGATTTTAAACAGAGTACAGTCAAACCTGTCTATATAGGCCACCCATGGGAATCAGTAAAAGTGGCCTTTATATACAAGTTCAATTGATATGAATAAAGAAGCTATGATAGAATTTTATTGGCCTTTATAAGTAGGAAACCCCTATAGAGAGGTGGCCTTTAAGGCCGGTTTGACTGTAATTGTCCCTCAACTGATTTAATAAAAAAATCATTTGGAAAAATACATTTGAAATATGTGGTATGCAACATTTAAAATCTG
Source organism: Tegillarca granosa (assembly GCA_029721355.1). NCBI lineage: Eukaryota > Metazoa > Mollusca > Bivalvia > Arcoida > Arcidae > Tegillarca > Tegillarca granosa. The sequence goes on from JARBDR010000089.1 coordinate 1,831, forward strand.
TCTTTGTTCATTTTTGTCTGTTCATCTTCCTTGTTAAAATGCAACAACTTAATTTGCCCAACATTTCAGCATTGTTTTCCAGTAATGTACCTGTATGTAATCAGTCATTGTTTTTCAGTAATGTACCTGTATGTAACAGTCATTGTTTTTTAGTAATGTACCCCTATGTAACCAGTCATTGTTTTTCAGTAATGGACCTGTATGTCACCATTCATTGTTTTTTAGTAATGTACCTATAAGTAACCAGTCATTGTTTTTAAGTAATGTACCTGTATGTAACCAGTCATTGTTTAACATTTATGTACCTGTATGTAACCAGTCATTGTTTTTAGTAATGTACCTGTAACTAACCTGTCATTGTTTTACAGTAATGTACATGTAAGTAACCAGTCATTGTTTACAGTAATGTACCTGTAACTAACCAGTCATTGTTTTACAGTAATGTACCTGTATGTAACCAGTCATTGTTTTCCAGTAATGTACCTGTATGTAACCAGTCATTGTTTTTCAGTAATGGACCTGTTTATAACCAGTCACTGTTTGCAGTAATGTATCTGTATGTAACCAGTCATTGTTTTTTAGTAATTTACCTGTAAGTAACCATTCATTGTTTTACAGTAATGTACCTGTAAGTAAGCAGTCATTTTTTTTCAGTAATAAACCTGTATGTAACCAGACATTGTTTTTCAGTAATGTACCTGTATGTAACCAGTCATTGTTTTACAGCAATGTACCTGTATGTAACCAGTCATTGTTTTTTAGTAATGTACCAGTAAGTAACCAGTCATTGTTTTACAGCAATGTACCTGTATGTAACCAGTCATTGTTTTCAGTAATGTACCTGTATGTTACAAGTCATTGTTTTACAGTAATGTACCTGTAAGTAACCAGTCATTGTTTTTCAGTAATGTACCTGTTATCACCAGTCATTGTTTTACAGTAATGTACCAGTAAGTAACCAGTCATTGTTTTACAGCAATGTACCTGTATGTAACCAGTCATTGTTTTTTAGTAATGTACCTGTAAGTAACCAGTCATTGTTTTTCAGTAATGTACCTGTAAGTAACCAGTCATTGTTTTACAGTAATGTACCTGTATGTTACCAGTCATTGTTTTACACTAATGTACCTGTAAGTAACCAGTCATTGTTTTTCAGTAATGTACCTGTAAGTAACGCAGTCATTGTTTACAGTAATGTTATCTGTCTGTAACCAGTCATTGTTTTACAGTAATGTACCTGTATGTAATCAGTCATTGTTTTTTAGTAACGTACCTGTATGTAACCAGTCATTTTTTACAGTAATGTACCTGTATGTAACCATCATTGTCTTACAGTAATGTACTTGTATGTCACCAGTCATTGTTTTACAGTAATGTATCTGTATGTCACCAGTCACTGTATTTCAGTAATGTACCTGTATGTAACCAGTCACTGTTTTACAGTAATGTACCTGTATGTAACCAGTCATTGTCTTACAGTAATGTATCTGTATGTCACCAGTCACTGTATTTAAGTAATGCACCTGTATGTAACCAGTCACTGTTTTACAGTAATGTACCTGTATGTAACCAGTGATTGTTTTTTAATAATATACCTGTAATTAACCAGTCATTGTTTTACAGTAATGTATCTGTTTGTCGCCAGTCATTGTTTTCCAGTAATGTACCTGTATGTAACCAGTCATTGTTTTCAGTAATGTACCTGTATGTAACCAGTCATTGTTTTTTAGTAATGTACCCCTATGTAACCAGTCATTGTTTTACAGCAATGTACCTGTATGTCACCAGTCATTGTTTTTTAGTAATGTACCAGTAAGTAACCAGTCATTGTTTTACAGCAATGTACCTGTATGTAACCAGTCATTGTTTTTCAGTAATGGACCTGTTTATAACCAGTCACTGTTTTGCAGTAATGTATCTGTAAGTAACCTGTCCATTGTTTTACAGTAATGTACATGTAAGTAACCAGTTATTGTTTTTACAATAATGTACCTGTAAGTAACCCAGTCATTGTTTAACAGTAATGTACCTGTATGTAACCAGTCATTGTTTTTCAGAAATGTACCTGTAAGTAACCAGTCATTGTTTTACAGTAATGTACCTGTTTATAACCAGTCATTGTTTTTTAGTAATGTACCTGTAAGTAACCAGTCATTGTGTTACAGTTATGTACCTGTATGTAACCAGTCATTGTTTTTTAGTAATGTACCAGTAAGTAACCAGTCATTGTTTTACAGCAATGTACCTGTATGTAACCAGTCATTGTTTTTTAGTAATGTACCTGTAAGTAACCAGTCATTGTTTACAGCAATGTACCTGTATGTAACCAGTCATTGTTTTTCAGTAATGGACCTGTTTATAACCAGTCACTGTTTTGCAGTAATGTATCTGTAAGTAACCTGTCATTGTTTTACAGTAATGTACATGTAAGTAACCAGTTATTGTTTTACAATAATGTACCTGTAAGTAACCAGTCATTGTTTAACAGTAATGTACCTGTATGTAACCAGTCATTGTTTTCCAGTAATGTACCTGTATGTAACCAGTCATTGTTTTTCAGTAATGGACCTGTTTATAACCAGTCACTGTTTTGCAGTAATGTATCTGTATGTAACCAGTCATTGTTTTTTAGAAATGTACCTGTAAGTAACCATTCATTGTTTTACAGTAATGTACCTGTAAGTAACCAGTCATTGTTTTACAGCAATGTACCTGTATGTAACCAGTCATTGTTTTTTAGTAATGCACCTGTAAGTAACCAGTCATTGTTTTACAGCAATGTACCTGTATGCAACCAGTCATTGTTTTTTAGTAATGTACCTGTATGTAACCAGTCATTGTTTTACAGTAATGTACCTGTAAGTAACCAGTCATTGTTTTTCAGTAATGTACCTGTTTATAACCAGTCATGTTTTACAGTATTGTACCTGTAAGTAACCAGTCATTGTTTTACAGAAATGTACCTGTATGTAACCAGTCATTGTTTTTCAGTAATGTACCTGTAAGTAACCAGTCATTGTTTTACAGTAATGTACCTGTATGTAACCAGTCATTGTTTTACAGTAATGTACCTGTAAGTAACCAGTCATTGTTTTTCAGTAATGGACCTGTTTATAACCAGTCACTGTTTTGCAGTAATGTATCTGTATGTAACCAGTCATTGTTTTTTAGAAATGTACCTGTAAGTAACCATTCATTGTTTTACAGTAATGTACCTGTAAGTAACCAGTCATTGTTTTACAGTAATGTACCTGTATGGAACCAGTCATTGTTTTACAGTAATGTACCTGTAAGTAACCAGTCATTGTTTTCAGTAATATACCTGTCAGTAACCAGTCATTGTTTTACAGTATGTACCTGTATGTAACCAGTCATTGTTTTACAGTGATGTACCTGTAAGTAACCAGTCATTGTTTTTCAGTAATGTACCTGTATGTAACCAGTCATTGTTTTACAGTAATGTACCTGTAAGTAACCAGTCATTGTTTTACAGTAATGTACCTGTTTATAACCAGTCATTGTTTTACAGTAATGTACCTGTTTATAACCAGTCACTGTTTTTCAGTAATGTACCTGTAAGTAACCAGTCATTGTTTTTCAGTAATGTACCTGTATGTAACCAGTCATTGTTTTACAGTAATGTACCTGTTTATAACCAGTCATTGTTTTACAGTAATGTACCTGTATGTAACCAGTCATTGTTTTACAGTAATGTACCTGTAAGTAAACCAGTCATTGTTTTTCAGTATTGTACCTGTATGTAACGAGTCATTGTTTTTCAGTAATGTATCTGTATGTAACCAGTCATTGTTTTTTAGTAATGTACCTGTAAGTAACCATTCATTGTTTTACAGTAATGTACCTGTAAGTAACCAGTCATTGTTTTACAGCAATGTACCTGTAGTAACCAGTCATTGTTTTAGTAATGTACCTGTAGTAACCAGTCATTGTTTTACAGCAATGTACCTGTATGTAACCAGTCATTGTTTTTTAGTAATGTACCTGTATGTAACCAGTCATTGTTTTCAGTAATGTACCTGTAAGTAACCAGTCATTGTTTTTCAGTAATGTACCTTATGTAACCAGTCATTGTTTTACAGTAATGTACCTGTAGTAACCAGTCATTGTTTACAGTAATGTACCTGTATGTAACCAGTCATGTTTTTCAGTAATGTACCTGTAAGTAACCAGTCATTGTTTACAGTAATGTACCTGTATGTAACCAGTCATTTTCAGTAATGTACCTGTAAGTAACCAGTCATTGTTTTACAGTAATGTACTGTAAGTAACCAGTCTGTTTTTCAGTAATGTACCTGAAGGTCAGTAATGTACTGTAAGAACCAGTCATTGGTTTTACATAATGTACCTGTATGGGAACCAGTCATTGTTTTACAGTAATGTACCTGGAAGTATCCAGTCCATTGTTTTTCAGTATATACCTGTCAGTAACCAGTCATGGTTGTACAGTAATGTACGTGTATGTAACCAGTCATTGTTTTTACAAGTAATGTACCTGTAAGTAACCAGTCATTGGTTTTCAGTAAATGTACCTTGTATGTAACCAGTCATTGTTTTACAGTAATGTACCTGTAAGTAACCAGTCATTGTTTTACAGTAATGTACCTGGTTAGTAACCCAGTCATTGTTTTACATTAATGTACCTGTTTATAACCAGTCACTTGTTTTTCAGTAATGTACCTGTAAGTAACCAGTCATTGTTTTTCAGTAATGTACCTGTATGTAACCAGTCATTGTTTTACAGTAATGTACCTGTAAGTAACCAGTCATTGTTTTACAGTAATGTACCTGTATGTAACCAGTCATTGTTTTACAGTAATGTACCTGTAAGTAACCAGTCATTGTTTTTCAGTATTGTACCTGTATGTAACGAGTCATTGTTTTTCAGTAATGTATCTGTAAGTAACCAGTCATTGTTTTACAGTAATATACCTGTAAGTAACCAGTCATTGTTTTACAGTAATGTACCTGTAAGTAACCAGTCATTGTTTTACAGTAATGTACCTGTAAGTAACCAGTCATTGTTTTTCAATAATGTACCTGTAAGTAACCAGTCATTGTTTTACAGTAATGTATCTGTATGTAACCAGTCATTTTTTTTCAGTAATAACCTGTATGTAACCAGTCATTGTTTTTCTGTAATGTACCTGTATGTAACCAGTCATTGTTTTACAGTAATGTACATGTATGTAACCAGTCATTGTTTTTTAGTAATGTACCTGTATGTAACCAGTCATTGTTTTACAGCAATGTACCTGTATATAACCAGTCATTGTTTTTCAGAAATGTACCTGTAAGTAACCAGTCATTGTTTTACAGTAATGTACCTGTTTATAACCAGTCATTGTTTTTCAGTAATGTACCTGTAAGTAACCAGTCATTGTTTTACAGTAATGTACCTGAATGTAACCAGTCACTGTTTTTTAGTAATGTACCTGTAAGTAACCAGTCATTGTTTTACAGTAATGTACCTGTAAGTAACCAGTCATTGTTTTTAGTAATGTACCTGTATGTAACCAGTCATTGTTTTTTAGTAATGTACCTGTAAGTAACCAGTCATTGTGTTTTAGTAATGTACCTGTATGTAACCAGTCATTGTTTTACAGGAATGTACCTGTATGTAACCAGTCATTGTTTTACAGCAATGTACCTGTATGTAACCAGTCATTGTTTTTCAGTGATGTACCTGTAAGTAAACAGTCATTGTTTTTCTGTAATGTACCTGTAAGTAACCAATCATTGTTTTTTAGTAATGAACTTGTATGTAACCAGTCATTGTTTTTCAGTAATGTACCTGTTTATAACCAGTCACTGTTTTGCAGTAATGTACCTGTAAGTAACCAGTCATTGTTTTACAGAAATGTACCTGTATGTAACCAGTCACTGTTTTTTAGTAATGTACCTGTAAGTAACCAGTCATTGTTTACAGTAATGTACCTGTAAGTAACCAGTCATTGTTTTTAGTAATGTACCTGTATGTAACCAGTCATTGTTTTTTAGTAATGTACCTGTAAGTAACCAGTCATTGTGTTTTAGTAATGTACCTGTATGTAACCAGTCATTGTTTTACAGCAATGTACCTGTATGTAACCAGTCATTGTTTTACAGCAATGTACCTGTATGTAACCAGTCATTGTTTTTCAGTGATGTACCTGTAAGTAAACAGTCATTGTTTTACAGTAATGTACCTGTAAGTAACCAATCATTGTTTTTTAGTAATGAACCTGTATGTAACCAGTCATTGTTTTTCAGTAATGTACCTGTTTATAACCAGTCACTTTTTTGCAGTAATGTACCTGTATGTAACCAGTCATTGTTTTTCAGTGATGTACCTGTAAGTAAACAGTCATTGTTTTACAGTAATGTACCTGTAAGTAACCAATCATTGTTTTTTAGTAATGAACCTGTATGTAACCAGTCATTGTTTTTCAGTAATGTACCTGTATGTAACCAGTCACTGTTTTGCAGTAATGTATCTGTATATAACCAGTCATTTTTTTTCAGTAATAAACCTGTATGTAACCAGTCATTGTTTTTCAGTAATGTACCTGTATGTAACCAGTCATTGTTTTACAGCAATGTACCTGTATGTAACCAGTCATTGTTTTTTAGTAATGTACCTGTATGTAACCAGTCATTGTTTTACAGCAATGTACCTGTATGTAACCAGTCATTGTTTTACAGTAATGTACCTGTAAATAACTAGTCATTGTTTTTTAGTAATGTACCTTTATGTAACCAGTCATTGTTTTACAGCAATGTACCTGTATGTAACCAGTCATTGTTTTACAGCAATGTACCTGTATGTAACCAGCCATTGTTTTACAGCAATGTACCTGCATGTAACCAGTCATTGTTTTTTAGTAATGTACCCCTATGTAACCAGTCATTGTTTTACAGTAATGTACATGTACTTAACCAGTCATTGTTTTACAGTAATGTACCTGTTTATAACCAGCCATTGTTTTACAGTAATGTACATGTATGTAACCAGTCATTGTTTTTCAGTAATGTATCTGTAAGTAACCAGTCACTGTTTTTCAGTAATGTATCTGTATGTAACCAGTCATTTTTTTTTCAGTAATAAACCTGTATGTAACCAGTCATTGTTTTTCAGTAATGTACCTGTATGTAACCAGTCATTGTTTTACAGCAATGTACCTGTATGTAACCAGTCATTGTTTTTCAGTAATGTATCTGTATGTCACCAGTCACTGTTTTTCAGTAATGTATCTGTAGGTAACCAGTCATTGTTTTGCAGTAATGTATCTGTCTGTAACCAGTCATTGTTTTACAGTAATGTACCTGTATGTAATCAGTCATTGTTTTTTAGTAATGTACCTGTATGTAACCAGTCATTTTTTACAGTAATGTACCTGTATGTAACCAGTCATTGTCTTACAGTAATGTACCTGTATGTAACCAGTCATTGTTTTACAGTAATGTATCTGTATGTCACCAGTCACTGTATTTCAGTAATGTACCTGTATGTAACCAGTCACTGTTTTACAGTAATGTACCTGTATGTAACCAGTGATTGTTTTTCAATAATATACCTGTAATTAACCAGTCATTGTTTTACAGTAATGTATCTGTTTGTCACCAGTCATTGTTTTTCAGTAATGTACCTGTATGTAACCAGTCATTGTTTTTCAGTAATGTACCTGTATGTAACCAGTCATTGTTTTTCAGAAATGTACCTGTAAGTAACCAGTCATTGTTTTACAGTAATGTACCTGTATGGAACCAGTCATTGTTTTACAGTAATGTACCTGTAAGTAACCAGTCATTGTTTTTCAGTAATATACCTGTCAGTAACCAGTCATTGTTTTACAGTAATGTACCTGTATGTAACCAGTCATTGTTTTACAGTAATGTACCTGTAAGTAACCAGTCATTGTTTTTCAGTAATGCACCTGTAAGTAACCAGTCATTGTTTTACAGTAATGTATCTGTTTATAACCAGTCATTGTTTTACAGTAATGTGCCTGTAAGTAACCAGTCATTGTTTTTCAGTAATGCACCTGTAAGTAACCAGTCATTGTTTTACAGTAATGTACCTGTTTATAACCAGTCATTGTTTTACAGTAATGTACCTGTTTATAACCAGTCACTGTTTTTCAGTAATGTACCTGTAAGTAACCAGTCATTATTTTTCAGTAATGTACCTGTATGTAACCAGTCATTGTTTTTACAGTAATGTACCTGTAAGTAACCAGTCATTGTTCTACAGTAATGTACCTGTATGTAACCAGTCATTGTTTTACAGTAATGTACCTGTAAGTAACCAGTCATTGTTTTTCAGTATTGTACCTGTATGTAACGAGTCATTGTTTTTTAGTAATGTATCTGTAAGTAACCAGTCATTGTTTTACAGTAATATACCTGTAAGTAACCAGTCATTGTTTTACAGTAATGTAACCTGTAAGTAACCAGTCATTGTTTTACAGTAATGTACCTGTAAGTAACCAGTCATTGTTTTTCAATAATGTACCTGTAAGTAAACAGTCATTGTTTTACAGTAATGTATCTGTATGTAACTAGTCATTTTTTTTTCAGTAATAAACCTGTATGTAACCAGTCATTGTTTTTCTGTAATGTACCTGTATGTAACCAGTCATTGTTTTACAGTAATGTACATGTATGTAACCAGTCATTGTTTTTAGTAATGTACCTGTATGTAACCAGTCATTGTTTTACAGCAATGTACCTGTATATAACCAGTCATTGTTTTTCAGAAATGTACCTGTAAGTAACCAGTCATTGTTTTACAGTAATGTACCTGTTTATAACCAGTCATTGTTTTTCAGTAATGTACCTGTAAGTAACCAGTCATTGTTTTACAGAAATGTACCTGTATGTAACCAGTCACTGTTTTTTAGTAATGTACCTGTAAGTAACCAGTCATTGTTTTACAGTAATGTACCTGTAAGTAACCAGTCATTGTTTTACAGCAATGTACCTGTATGTAACCAGTCATTGTTTTTTAGTAATGTACCTGTAAGTAACCAGTCATTGTGTTTTAGTAATGTACCAGTATGTAACCAGTCATTGTTTTACAGCAATGTACCTGTATGTAACCAGTCATTGTTTTACAGCAATGTACCTGTATGTAACCAGTCATTGTTTTTCAGTGATGTACCTGTAAGTAAACAGTCATTGTTTTACAGTAATGTACCTGTAAGTAACCAATCATTGTTTTTTAGTAATGAACCTGTATGTAACCAGTCATTGTTTTTCAGTAATGTACCTGTTTATAACCAGTCACTGTTTTGCAGAAATGTACCTGTATGTAACCAGTCATTGTTTTTCAGTGATGTACCTGTAAGTAAACAGTCATTGTTTTACAGTAATGTACCTGTAAGTAACCAATCATTGTTTTTTAGTAATGAACCTGTATGTAACCAGTCATTGTTTTTCAGTAATGTACCTGTATGTAACCAGTCACTGTTTTGCAGTAATGTATCTGTATATAACCAGTCATTTTTTTTCAGTAATAAACCTGTATGTAACCAGTCATTGTTTTTCAGTAATGTACCTGTATGTAACCAGTCATTGTTTTACAGCAATATACCTGTATGTAACCAGTCATTGTTTTTTAGTAATGTACCTGTATGTAACCAGTCATTGTTTTACAGCAATGTACCTGTATGTAACCAGTCATTGTTTTACAGTAATGTACCTGTAAATAACTAGTCATTGTTTTTTAGTAATGTACCTTTATGTAACCAGTCATTGTTTTACAGCAATGTACCTGTATGTAACCAGTCATTGTTTTACAGCAATGTACCTGTATGTATCCAGCCATTGTTTTACAGCAATGTACCTGCATGTAACCAGTCATTGTTTTTTAGTAATGTACCCCTATGTAACCAGTCATTGTTTTACAGTAATGTACATGTACTTAACCAGTCATTGTTTTACAGTAATGTACCTGTTTATAACCAGCCATTGTTTTACAGTAATGTACATGTATGTAACCAGTCATTGTTTTTCAGTAATGTATCTGTAAGTAACCAGTCACTGTTTTTCAGTAATGTATCTGTATGTAACCAGTCATTTTATTTTCAGTAATAAACCTGTATGTAACCAGTCATTGTTTTTCAGTAATGTACCTGTATGTAACCAGTCATTGTTTTACAGCAATGTACCTGTATGTAACCAGTCATTGTTTTTCAGTAATGTATCTGTATGTCACCAGTCACTGTTTTTCAGTAATGTATCTGTAGGTAACCAGTCATTGTTTTGCAGTAATGTATCTGTCTGTAACCAGTCATTGTTTTACAGTAATGTACCTGTATGTAATCAGTCATTGTTTTTTAGTAATGTACCTGTATGTAACCAGTCATTTTTTACAGTAATGTACCTGTATGTCACCAGTCATTGTCTTACAGTAATGTACCTGTATGTAACCAGTCATTGTTTTACAGTAATGTATCTGTATGTCACCAGTCACTGTATTTCAGTAATGTACCTGTATGTAACCAGTCACTGTTTTACAGTAATGTACCTGTATGTAACCAGTGATTGTTTTTCAATAATATACCTGTAATTAACCAGTCATTGTTTTACAGTAATGTATCTGTTTGTCACCAGTCATTGTTTTTCAGTAATGTACCTGTATGTAACCAGTCATTGTTTTTCAGTAATGTACCTGTATGTAACCAGTCATTGTTTTTCAGAAATGTACCTGTAAGTAACCAGTCATTGTTTTACAGTAATGTACCTGTATGGAACCATTCATTGTTTTACAGTAATGTACCTGTAAGTAACCAGTCATTGTTTTTCAGTAATATACCTGTCAGTAACCAGTCATTGTTTTACAGTAATGTACCTGTATGTAACCAGTCATTGTTTTACAGTAATGTACCTGTAAGTAACCAGTCATTGTTTTTCAGTAATGCACCTGTAAGTAACCAGTCATTGTTTTACAGTAATGTATCTGTTTATAACCAGTCATTGTTTTACAGTAATGTACCTGTAAGTAACCAGTCATTGTTTTTCAGTAATGCACCTGTAAGTAACCAGTCATTGTTTTACAGTAATGTACCTGTTTATAACCAGTCATTGTTTTACAGTAATGTACCTGTTTATAACCAGTCACTGTTTTTCAGTAATGTACCTGTAAGTAACCAGTCATTGTTTTTCAGTAATGTACCTGTATGTAACCAGTCATTGTTTTACAGTAATGTACCTGTAAGTAACCAGTCATTGTTCTACAGTAATGTACCTGTATGTAACCAGTCATTGTTTTACAGTAATGTACCTGTAAGTAACCAGTCATTGTTTTTCAGTATTGTACCTGTATGTAACGAGTCATTGTTTTTCAGTAATGTATCTGTAAGTAACCAGTCATTGTTTTACAGTAATATACCTGTAAGTAACCAGTCATTGTTTTACAGTAATGTACCTGTAAGTAACCAGTCATTGTTTTACAGTAATGTACCTGTAAGTAACCAGTCATTGTTTTTCAATAATGTACCTGTAAGTAAACAGTCATTGTTTTACAGTAATGTATCTGTATGTAACTAGTCATTTTTTTTCAGTAATAAACCTGTATGTAACCAGTCATTGTTTTTCTGTAATGTACCTGTATGTAACCAGTCATTGTTTTACAGTAATGTACATGTATGTAACCAGTCATTGTTTTTTAGTAATGTACCTGTATGTAACCAGTCATTGTTTTACAGCAATGTACCTGTATATAACCAGTCATTGTTTTTCAGAAATGTACCTGTAAGTAACCAGTCATTGTTTTACAGTAATGTACCTGTTTATAACCAGTCATTGTTTTTCAGTAATGTACCTGTAAGTAACCAGTCATTGTTTTACAGAAATGTACCTGTATGTAACCAGTCACTGTTTTTTAGTAATGTACCTGTAAGTAACCAGTCATTGTTTTACAGTAATGTACCTGTAAGTAACCAGTCATTGTTTTTAGTAATGTACCTGTATGTAACCAGTCATTGTTTTTTAGTAATGTACCTGTAAGTAACCAGTCATTGTGTTTTAGTAATGTACCTGTATGTAACCAGTCATTGTTTTACAGCAATGTACCTGTATGTAACCAGTCATTGTTTTACAGCAATGTACCTGTATGTAACCAGTCATTGTTTTTCAGTGATGTACCTGTAAGTAAACAGTCATTGTTTTACAGTAATGTACCTGTAAGTAACCAATCATTGTTTTTTAGTAATGAACCTGTATGTAACCAGTCATTATTTTTCAGTAATGTACCTGTTTATAACCAGTCACTGTTTTGCAGTAATGTACCTGTATGTAACCAGTCATTGTTTTTCAGTGATGTACCTGTAAGTAAACAGTCATTGTTTTACAGTAATGTACCTGTAAGTAACCAATCATTGTTTTTTAGTAATGAACCTGTATGTAACCAGTCATTGTTTTTCAGTAATGTACCTGTTTATAACCAGTCACTGTTTTGCAGTAATGTATCTGTATATAACCAGTCATTTTTTTCAGTAATAACCTGTATGTAACCAGTCATTGTTTTTCAGTAATGTACCTGTATGTAACCAGTCATTGTTTTACAGCAATGTACCTGTATCTAACCAGTCATTGTTTTTTAGTAATGTACCTGTATGTAACCAGTCATTGTTTTACAGCAATGTACCTGTATGTAACCAGTCATTGTTTTACAGTAATGTACCTGTTAGTAACTAGTAATTGTTTTTTAGTAATGTACCTTTATGTAACCAGTCATTGTTTTACAGCAATGTACCTGTTTGTAACCAGTCATTGTTTTACAGCAATGTACCTGTATGTAACCAGTCATTGTTTTACAGCAATGTACCTGTATGTAACCAGTCATTGTTTTTTAGTAATGTACCCCTATGTAACCAGTCATTGTTTTTTAGTAATGTATCTGTCTGTAACCAGTCATTGTTTTACAGTAATGTACATGTATGTAATCAGTCATTGTTTTACAGTAATATACATGTACTTAACCAGTCATTGTTTTACAGCAATGTACCTGTATGTAACCAGTCATTGTTTTACAGTAATGTACCTGTTAGTAACTAGTCATTGTTTTTTAGTAATGTACCTTTATGTAACCAGTCATTGTTTTACAGCAATGTACCTGTTTGTAACCAGTCATTGTTTTACAGCAATGTACCTGTATGTAACCAGTCATTGTTTTACAGCAATGTACCTGTATGTAACCAGTCATTGTTTTTTAGTAATGTACCCCTATGTAACCAGTCATTGTTTTTTAGTAATGTATCTGTCTGTAACCAGTCATTGTTTTACAGTAATGTACATGTATGTAATCAGTCATTGTTTTACAGTAATGTACATGTACTTAACCAGTCATTGTTTTACAGTAATGTACCTGTTTATAACCAGCCATTGTTTTACAGTAATGTACATGTATGTAACCAGTCATTGTTTTTCAGTAATGTATCTGTAAGTAACCAGTCACTGTTTTTCAGTAATGTATCTGTATGTAACCAGTCATTTTTTTTTTTCAGTAATAAACCTGTATGTAACCAGTCATTGTTTTTCAGTAATGTACCTGTATGTAACCAGTCATTGTTTTACAGCAATGTACCTGTATGTAACCAGTCATTGTTTTTCAGTAATGCACCTGTATGTAACCAGTCATTGTGTTTTAGTAATGTACCTGTATGTAACCAGTCATTGTTTTACAGGAATGTACCTGTATGTAACCAGTCATTGTTTTACAGCAATGTACCTGTATGTAACCAGTCATTGTTTTTCAGTGATATACCTGTAAGTAAACAGTCATTGTTTTACAGTAATGTACCTGTAAGTAACCAATCATTGTTTTTTAGTAATGAACCTGTATGTAACCAGTCATTGTTTTTCAGTAATGTACCTGTTTATAACCAGTCACTGTTTTGCAGTAATGTACCTGTATGTAACCAGTCATTGTTTTTCAGTGATGTACCTGTAAGTAAACAGTCATTGTTTTACAGTAATGTACCTGTAAGTAACCAATCATTGTTTTTTAGTAATGAACCTGTATGTAACCAGTCATTGTTTTTCAGTAATGTACCTGTTTATAACCAGTCACTGTTTTGCAGTAATGTATCTTTATATAACCAGTCATTTTTTTTCAGTAATTAACCTGTATGTAACCAGTCATTGTTTTTCAGTAATGTACCTGTATGTAACCAGTCATTGTTTTACAGCAATGTACCTGTATGTAACCAGTCATTGTTTTTCAGTAATGTACCTGTATGTAACCAGTCATTGTTTTACAGCAATGTACCTGTATGTAACCAGTCATTGTTTTACAGTAATGTACCTGTAAATAACTAGTCATTGTTTTTTAGTAATGTACCTTTATGTAACCAGTCATTGTTTTACAGCAATGTACCTGTATGTAACCAGTCATTGTTTTACAGCAATGTACCTGTATGTAACCAGCCATTGTTTTACAGCAATGTACATGTATGTAACCAGTCATTGTTTTTTAGTAATGTACCCCTATGTAACCAGTCATTGTTTTTTAGTAATGTATCTGTCTGTAACCAGTCATTGTTTTACAGTAATGTACATGTATGTAATCAGTCATTGTTTTACAGTAATGTACATGTACTTAACCAGTCATTGTTTTACAGTAATGTACCTGTTTATAACCAGCCATTGTTTTACAGTAATGTACATGTATGTAACCAGTCATTGTTTTTCAGTAATGTATCTGTAAGTAACCAGTCACTGTTTTTCAGTAATGTATCTGTATGTAACCAGTCATTTTTTTTTCAGTAATAAACCTGTATGTAACCAGTCATTGTTTTTCAGTAATGTACCTGTATGTAACCAGTCATTGTTTTACAGCAATGTACCTGTATGTAACCAGTCATTGTTTTTCAGTAATGTATCTGTATGTCACCAGTCACTGTTTTTCAGTAATGTATCTGTAGGTAACCAGTCATTGTTTTACAGTAATGTATCTGTCTGTAACCAGTCATTGTTTTACAGTAATGTACCTGTATGTAATCAGTCATTGTTTTTTAGTAATGTACCTGTATGTAACCAGTCATTTTTTTCAGTAATGTACCTGTATGTAACCAGTCATTGTTTTACAGCAATGTACCTGTATCTAACCAGTCATTGTTTTTTAGTAATGTACCTGTATGTAACCAGTCATTGTTTTACAGCAATGTACCTGTATGTAACCAGTCATTGTTTTACAGTAATGTACCTGTTAGTAACTAGTCATTGTTTTTTAGTAATGTACCTTTATGTAACCAGTCATTGTTTTACAGCAATGTACCTGTTTGTAACCAGTCATTGTTTTACAGCAATGTACCTGTATGTAACCAGTCATTGTTTTACAGCAATGTACCTGTATGTAACCAGTCATTGTTTTTTAGTAATGTACCCTATGTAACCAGTCATTGTTTTTTAGTAATGTATCTGTTTGTAACCAGTCATTGTTTTACAGTAATGTACATGTATGTAATCAGTCATTGTTTACAGTAATGTACATGTACTTAACCAGTCATTGTTTTACAGCAATGTACCTGTATGTAACCAGTCATTGTTTTACAGTAATGTACCTGTTAGTAACTAGTCATTGTTTTTTAGTAATGTACCTTTATGTAACCAGTCATTGTTTTACAGCAATGTACCTGTTTGTAACCAGTCATTGTTTTACAGTAATGTACCTGTATGTAACCAGTCATTGTTTTACAGTAATGTACCTGTAAGTAACCAGTCATTGTTTTTCAGTATTGTACCTGTATGTAACGAGTCATTGTTTTTCAGTAATGTATCTGTAAGTAACCAGTCATTGTTTTACAGTAATATACCTGTAAGTAACCAGTCATTGTTTTACAGTAATGTACCTGTAAGTAACCAGTCATTGTTTTACAGTAATGTACCTGTAAGTAACCAGTCATTGTTTTTCAATAATGTACCTGTAAGTAAACAGTCATTGTTTTACAGTAATGTATCTGTATGTAACTAGTCATTTTTTTTCAGTAATAAACCTGTATGTAACCAGTCATTGTTTTTCTGTAATGTACCTGTTTGTAACCAGTCATTGTTTTACAGTAATGTACATGTATGTAACCAGTCATTGTTTTTTAGTAATGTACCTGTATGTAACCAGTCATTGTTTTACAGCAATGTACCTGTATATAACCAGTCATTGTTTTTCAGAAATGTACCTGTAAGTAACCAGTCATTGTTTTACAGTAATGTACCTGTTTATAACCAGTCATTGTTTTTCAGTAATGTACCTGTAAGTAACCAGTCATTGTTTTACAGAAATGTACCTGTATGTAACCAGTCACTGTTTTTTAGTAATGTACCTGTAAGTAACCAGTCATTGTTTTACAGTAATGTACCTGTAAGTAACCAGTCATTGTTTTTAGTAATGTACCTGTATGTAACCAGTCATTGTTTTTTAGTAATGTACCTGTAAGTAACCAGTCATTGTGTTTTAGTAATGTACCTGTATGTAACCAGTCATTGTTTTACAGCAATGTACCTGTATGTAACCAGTCATTGTTTTACAGCAATGTACCTGTATGTAACCAGTCATTGTTTTTCAGTGATGTACCTGTAAGTAAACAGTCATTGTTTTACAGTAATGTACCTGTAAGTAACCAATCATTGTTTTTTAGTAATGAACCTGTATGTAACCAGTCATTGTTTTTCAGTAATGTACCTGTTTATAACCAGTCACTGTTTTGCAGTAATGTACCTGTATGTAACCAGTCATTGTTTTTCAGTCATGTACCTGTAAGTAAACAGTCATTGTTTTACAGTAATGTACCTGTAAGTAACCAATCATTGTTTTTTAGTAATGAACCTGTATGTAACCAGTCATTGTTTTTCAGTAATGTACCTGTTTATAACCAGTCACTGTTTTGCAGTAATGTATCTGTATATAACCAGTCATTTTTTTCAGTAATAAACCTGTATGTAACCAGTCATTGTTTTTCAGTAATGTACCTGTATGTAACCAGTCATTGTTTTACAGCAATGTACCTGTATCTAACCAGTCATTGTTTTTTAGTAATGTACCTGTGTGTAACCAGTCATTGTTTTACAGCAATGTACCTTTATGTAACCAGTCATTGTTTTACAGCAATGTACCTGTTTGTAACCAGTCATTGTTTTACAGCAATGTACCTGTATGTAACCAGTCATTGTTTTACAGCAATGTACCTGTATGTAACCAGTCATTGTTTTTTAGTAATGTACCCCTATGTAACCAGTCATTGTTTTTTAGTAATGTATCTGTCTGTAACCAGTCATTGTTTTACAGTAATGTACATGTATGTAATCAGTCATTGTTTTACAGTAATGTACATGTACTTAACCAGTCATTGTTTTACAGCAATGTACCTGTATGTAACCAGTCATTGTTTTACAGTAATGTACCTGTTAGTAACTAGTCATTGTTTTTTAGTAATGTACCTTTATGTAACCAGTCATTGTTTTACAGCAATGTACCTGTTTGTAACCATTCATTGTTTTACAGCAATGTACCTGTATGTAACCAGTTATTGTTTTACAGCAATGTACCTGTATGTAACCAGTCATTGTTTTTTAGTAATGTACCCCTATGTAACCAGTCATTGTTTTTTAGTAATGTATCTGTCTGTAACCAGTCATTGTTTTACAGTAATGTACATGTATGTAATCAGTCATTGTTTTACAGTAATGTACATGTACTTAACCAGTCATTGTTTTACAGTAATGTACCTGTTTATAACCAGCCATTGTTTTACAGTAATGTACATGTATGTAACCAGTCATTGTTTTTCAGTAATGTATCTGTAAGTAACCAGTCACTGTTTTTCAGTAATGTATCTGTATGTAACCAGTCATTTTTTTTTTCAGTAATAAACCTGTATGTAACCAGTCATTGTTTTTCAGTAATGTACCTGTATGTAACCAGTCATTGTTTTACAGCAATGTACCTGTATGTAACCAGTCATTGTTTTTCAGTAATGCACCTGTATGTAACCAGTCATTGTGTTTTAGTAATGTACCTGTATGTAACCAGTCATTGTTTTACAGCAATGTACCTGTATGTAACCAGTCATTGTTTTTCAGTGATGTACCTGTAAGTAAACAGTCATTGTTTTACAGTAATGTACCTGTAAGTAACCAATCATTGTTTTTTAGTAATGAACCTGTATGTAACCAGTCATTGTTTTTCAGTAATGTACCTGTTTATAACCAGTCACTGTTTTGCAGTAATGTACCTGTATGTAACCAGTCATTGTTTTTCAGTGATGTACCTGTAAGTAAACAGTCATTGTTTTACAGTAATGTACCTGTAAGTAACCAATCATTGTTTTTTAGTAATGAACCTGTATGTAACCAGTCATTGTTTTTCAGTAATGTACCTGTTTATAACCAGTCACTGTTTTGCAGTAATGTATCTGTATATAACCAGTCATTTTTTTTCAGTAATTAACCTGTATGTAACCAGTCATTGTTTTTCAGTAATGTACCTGTATGTAACCAGTCATTGTTTTACAGCAATGTACCTGTATGTAACCAGTCATTGTTTTTCAGTAATGTACCTGTATGTAACCAGTCATTGTTTTACAGCAATGTACCTGTATGTAACCAGTCATTGTTTTACAGTAATGTACCTGTAAATAACTAGTCATTGTTTTTTAGTAATGTACCTTTATGTAACCAGTCATTGTTTTACAGCAATGTACCTGTATGTAACCAGTCATTGTTTTACAGCAATGTACCTGTATGTAACCAGCCATTGTTTTACAGCAATGTACCTGTATGTAACCAGTCATTGTGTTTTAGTAATGTACCCCTATGTAACCAGTCATTGTTTTTTAGTAATGTATCTGTCTGTAACCAGTCATTGTTTTACAGTAATGTACATGTATGTAATCAGTCATTGTTTTACAGTAATGTACATGTACTTAACCAGTCATTGTTTTACAGTTATGTACCTGTTTATAACCAGCCATTGTTTTACAGTAATGTACATGTATGTAACCAGTCATTGTTTTTCAGTAATGTATCTGTAAGTAACCAGTCACTGTTTTTCAGTAATGTATCTGTATGTAACCAGTCATTTTTTTTTCAGTAATAAACCTGTATGTAACCAGTCATTGTTTTTCAGTAATGTACCTGTATGTAACCAGTCATTGTTTTACAGCAATGTACCTGTATGTAACCAGTCATTGTTTTTCAGTAATGTATCTGTATGTCACCAGTCACTGTTTTTCAGTAATGTATCTGTAGGTAACCAGTCATTGTTTTACAGTAATGTATCTGTCTGTAACCAGTCATTGTTTTACAGTAATGTACCTGTATGTAATCAGTCATTGTTTTTTAGTAATGTACCTGTATGTAACCAGTCATTTTTTACAGTAATGTACCTGTATGTAACCAGTCATTGTCTTACAGTAATGTACCTGTATGTAACCAGTCATTGTTTTACAGTAATGTATCTGTATGTCACCAGTCACTGTATTTCAGTAATGTACCTGTATGTAACCAGTCACTGTTTTACAGTAATGTACCTGTATGTAACCAGTGATTGTTTTTCAATAATAAACCTGTAATTAACCAGTCATTGTTTTACAGTAATGTATCTGTTTGTCACCAGTCATTGTTTTCCAGTAATGTACCTGTATGTAACCAGTCATTGTTTTTCAGTAATGTACCTGTATGTAACCAGTCATTGTTTTTCAGAAATGTACCTGTAAGTAACCAGTCATTGTTTTACAGTAATGTACCTGTATGGAACCAGTCATTGTTTTACAGTAATGTACCTGTAAGTAACCAGTCATTGTTTTTCAGTAATATACCTGTCAGTAACCAGTCATTGTTTTACAGTAATGTACCTGTATGTAACCAGTCATTGTTTTACAGTAATGTACCTGTAAGTAACCAGTCATTGTTTTTCAGTAATGCACCTGTATGTAACCAGTCATTGTTTTACAGTAATGTACCTGTAAGTAACCAGTCATTGTTTTACAGTAATGTACCTGTTTATAACCAGTCATTGTTTTACAGTAATGTACCTGTTTATAACCAGTCACTGTTTTTCAGTAATGTACCTGTAAGTAACCAGTCATTGTTTTTCAGTAATGTACCTGTATGTAACCAGTCATTGTTTTACAGTAATTTACCTGTAAGTAACCAGTCATTGTTTTACAGTAATGTACCTGTATGTAACCAGTCATTGTTTTAACAGTAATGTACCTGTAAGTAACCAGTCATTGTTTTTCAGTATTGTACCTGTATGTAACGATGTCATTGTTTTTCAGTAATGTATCTGTAAGTAACCAGTCATTGTTTTACAGTAATGTACCTGTAAGTAACCAGTCATTGTTTTACAGTAATGTACCTGTAAGTAACCAGTCATTGTTTTTCAATAATGTACCTGTAAGTAACCAGTCATTGTTTTACAGTAATGTATCTGTATGTAACTAGTCATTTTTTTTTCAGTAATAAACCTGTATGTAACCAGTCATTGTTTTTCTGTAATGTACCTGTATGTAACCAGTCATTGTTTTACAGTAATGTACATGTATGTAACCAGTCATTGTTTTTTAGTAATGTACCTGTATGTAACCAGTCATTGTTTTACAGCAATGTACCTGTATATAACCAGTCATTGTTTTTCAGAAATGTACCTGTAAGTAACCAGTCATTGTTTTACAGTAATGTACCTGTTTATAACCAGTCATTGTTTTTCAGTAATGTACCTGTAAGTAACCAGTCATTGTTTTACAGAAATGTACCTGTAAGTAACCAGTCATTGTTTTACAGAAATGTACCTGTATGTAACCAGTCACTGTTTTTAAGTAATGTATCTGTCTGTAACCAGTCATTGTTTTACAGTAATGTACATGTATGTAATCAGTCATTGTTTTACAGTAATGTACATGTACTTAACCAGTCATTGTTTTTACAGCAATGTACCTGTATGTAACCAGTCATTGTTTTACAGTAATGTACCTGTTAGTAACTAGTCATTGTTTTTTAGTAATGTACCTTTATGTAACCAGTCATTGTTTTACAGCAATGTACCTGTTTGTAACCAGTCATTGTTTTACAGCAATGTACCTGTATGTAACCAGTCATTGTTTTACAGCAATGTACCTGTATGTAACCAGTCATTGTTTTTTAGTAATGTACCCCTATGTAACCAGTCATTGTTTTTTAGTAATGTATCTGTCTGTAACCAGTCATTGTTTTACAGTAATGTACATGTATGTAATCAGTCATTGTTTTACAGTAATGTACATGTACTTAACCAGTCATTGTTTACAGTAATGTACCTGTTTATAACCAGCCATTGTTTTACAGTAATGTACAGGTATGTAACCAGTCATTGTTTTTCAGTAATGTATCTGGTAAGTAACCAGTCACGTGTTTTCAGTAATGTATCTGTATGTAACCAGTCTTTTTTTTTTTCAGTAATAAACCTGTATGTAACCAGTTCTTGTTTTCAGTAATGTACCGTATGTAACCAGTCCATTGTTTTTACAGCAATGTACCTGTATGTAACCCGTCATTGTTTTCAGTATGCACCTGTATGTAACCAGCATTGTGTTTTAGTAATGTACCTGTATGTAACAGTCATTGTTTTACAGGAATGTACTGTATGTAACCAGTCATTGTTTTACAGCAATGTACCTGTATGTAACCAGTCATTGTTTTTCAGTGATGTACCTGTAAGTAAACCAGTACATTGTTTACAGTAATGTACCTGTAAGTAACCAATCATTGTTTTTAGTAATGAACCTGTATGTAACCAGTCATTGTTTTCAGTAATGTACCTGTTTATAACCAGTCACTGTTGCAGTAATGTACCTGTATGTAAACCAGTCATTGTTTTCAGTGATGCCGTAAGTAAACAGTCATTGTTTACAGTAATGTACCTCGTAAGTAACCATCATTGTTTTTAGTAATGAACCTGTAGGTAACCAGTCATTGTTTTTCAGTATGTACCTGTTTATAACCAGTCACTGTTTTGCAGTAATGTATCTGTATATAACCAGTCATTTTTTCAGTAATTAACCTGTATGTAACAGTCATTGTTTTTCAGTAATGTACCTGTATGTAACCAGTCATTGTTTTACAGCAATGTACCTGTATGTAACCAGTCATTGTTTTACAGTAATGTACCTGTAAATAACTAGTCATTGTTTTTAGTAATGTACCTTTATGAACCAGTCATGTTTTACAGAATGTACCTGTATGTAACCAGTCATTGTTTTACAGCAATGTACCTGTATGTAACCAGCCATTGTTTTCAGCAATGTACCTGTATGTAACCAGTCATTGTTTTTTAGTAATGCACCCCTATGTAAACCAGTCATTGTTTTTTAGTAATGTATCTGTTGTAACCAGTCATTGTTTTACAGTAATGTACATGTATGTAATCAGTCATTTTTTACAGTATGTACATGTACTTAACCAGTCATGTTTTCAGTAATGTATCTGTATAAACCAGCCATTGTTTCAGTAATGTATGTATGTAACCAGTCATTG